>JACEIK010007867.1:26555-39976 GCA_018107945.1 Datura stramonium
TGTTCTATGATAAATTGAGTTATGATTTTACCTTGATTTTGATGTTCTTTAACCCATCATGATTTATGATTTATGATATGGATTTACTCAAATGCTCATCGTGAATTTATGATTACTAAGTATATACATGTTTTACAAGTATGCATAGACTTCATGATTGATCGACTTATGACGTTGACCGATTCATGGGCCCTTGATTCATGAATAAACATGTATTTAAATGGGGATCAACGATGTTAATGTTTATTTGGCCATGAATCTCATAAATGATGTTTATGATTTACATACGAGCCTAATATACATATTTTTGGGAGTAGTGTCTAGCACCGAGTAGCTCGGCGTTCAAAGGACTATGCCGGTGACTTATAATTACGTGCCACCATAGGATCATATTGATACATTACAATGTTAATAGATCCCCTTTGTCGTGATATCACATACTACACATCCCTTGCTTGGCAAGCCTGGGACAACTCTGCCCACTTGAGTGAGATAGTTGGGGCATTATGTAAGGCTCTACCATGATGGTGTCGGCTTATGATGAGTCCTCCCAGTATTCCTCATTCTTTATTCATGAATATGATTATGTACTTGGCTCAACTTATGTTTGATGAAGCTTTCTCTTACAATTATGAAAATGAATGATTTATAAATATTTGAAAACCTTGAGCATTATGTTCCATTATGATATTTATGTTATGATCATGTTGTCCTACTCTTATGAACTTTTGCATATTTTAAATGTTTTCTTTACTTACCTTGCATACTCGGTACATTCCACGTACTGACCGCATACTTTATGTTGTATCATTTTAGGATACAGGCTCTGACCTACAAACCCAGTACCGTCATTAGCTCGTTTCCCAGAGTTAGCATCCAGTTCAGTGGTGAGTCCTCATCTCCCGAGGACCAGTTGATAATAGTTATCCTTTATGTTCAGTTTTGCAGATTTGTCGGGTTAGTTGGGGGTGTTGTCTCATCAACCCATCAGATATGTTAGAAGCTTTTAGACTATATCTACTTGATTTCCATTTGTATGTTGCTGGAAAAAAAAGTACTTTGTGTTTATCGTGGAAAACAACTGACTCAAAAGAGTGAAAAAAATCACGATCTACACCACTACAAGATTTGTTCCAAACTTCACCAAAATTGTGGGCCTCAATAAAATTTAAGTTATAATTGTTTTACCCTAAAAACTAATTTTAATTCCTAAAACAACAGCCCTCACATATTGTTGGACCTACTTGGAGTTAATCACAACTTGAAGTCAAATTATAGTCTCTGTTTATTCCTAAATAATTGCTTCTAAGAAAGTTAGAAATAGTACAACTCGATCAACAATTTAATACTAAAATTCTAGACTCGAAAAATGCTTAGATCCCAAAGCGCCATTGATTCGACAATCCTCTACTTTGTATCAAACAACATTTACAAAAAAAGAAAAAAAAAAAAGAAACTAAATATTTTCTCAAATATGCTCTTGCATGTTTGCTTGAGTTCTGCTTTTGTTCTCTTTACAAGTGTATACTCTTCTTCTGTAGAAGACTAGTATATTTATACTTTTACCTTGCTGAAGGAAGTTCTAGTTCATCACAAACACCTTGTAGGGTTTGCCTCTTTTGATTTCAGCGTTTGAGATGACGTCGACTACTTGACCCTTCATATTTGCTTCTGATAGAATCCCTTCTCCAATTGTTTTCGACTTCTGTGGACTTCTAGGACTCTTGATCATCTGAATTTACCAGACTCCAACTTCATCAAGTATTCCTGCTTCGATTAAGCTTAGTTGATGAAACATATCACTTTTCTACCTGATTCATTCATATATCTATCATCAAAACTTCAATATGTCCAACAGGTTGGTTGATCGTAAATCACTTCTTTGCATAGACAAGGTTGCTGAAAGGACTTTGGGGGAGCATAAAGGCGATGCTCGGCTGCAATACCGCACATGCTCAGCTAGTATCACAATGCAAGGGAAAGAGCTCTTTATTGGCCCGAGATGTACCTAGACCATTCAAGTGGATTTGTAATATGTTTTCACCCATCTAATATCTTTACACAGTACTGAGCTCAAAAAATGAGGACTTGATCAGTGCAATTAATTTTTCACACTGCTGAATAAGGTTTACAGAAAAAAGAGCAAGTCTGTAGTGACAAAATGCAGAAAGCAGTGCGCAAGCTTTATTTGAGTAATGCAAGGCTTATACTTTTGCTATGATCCATCTACTTGTGATGGAGATGGGGATGGTAAAGTACACAATGCATGAACTAGACATGAAAAAAGAACATTTAGTCAGCTGAGTATAGGAGGCACGCAAAAGTCAAAAGTAGGCGCACAAACAACACTTGGAGGGAGATTGAGATTAGAAGTAGAAACGAGTTACAAATGTTCTTTCTAAGCCTCATTAAAATACCACCTCAGTTGATAGACCACGACCTCTGCGGAATCTTTGACAAACAAACTAAAAGTTGCAAGGCGCAGCCCAAACTTGAGGTGATGATTTAACACTAAGAGCAAGTGTAATGCGAAGACGAGTTCAGTTCTGACATAGTGGATGAACCAGACAAGAAAGTAATGATCTTACATACGCAATGTCCTATTGGATTTATGTTCTGCCTTGACACCAATAAATGACAGCTGTTATCTTCTCTTATCAAGTTTCCTCGCACTGAACAGCCTGCTTGACAATTTTCACCAAGTTTTGGATCCGACAACACAAGCAATTTGTGAGCTCTGAGTGACACTTCCAAGCAAACAGTCACTTTGTTATCAGTGTATCTGCAGGCAATTCCAAGAAACTCAAGCACAAACATACACCATCTTTATCTATAGTTCCTTCTGGCTGCTATCTCCTGCAATGTTACGTGCTGCCTGAGCCTGAATGGCATACTGCCTAAGCATATCCTTGAGTTTGTCTACCAACTCTAGGAATGTTGGGCGTAACTGTGGCTCACTGAGGTGGACAAATCAAAGTTGCATGTTAGTTAAATAATATCCATATTTATGTTCAAACAAAAAGGGATTGAGAAGAAAGATACTCTGATCTTGCAATTAAAATGCTTTAAAATTTAGTGAGTCAAATTTGGAGGCCATTTTCTTTTCCTAACCGTCATGAAATGTCCTATATGTCAGATGTTGTGCCAGTAACAGGGCAATAATTATATTCCTAATAAAGACTATTTTCTTCAATTAAACAAATTATGATGGCAAAAAGAATAAGATACAAACCTATGCCAGCAGCTCTCAATAATAGAAGCCCACTGTGGATCAACATCCTTGGGGATATCTAGCCGCTGGTTCATGAATCCTACAGCTCCAATTACCTGAAGCGAATCCAATAACTGTTTTCAGATGCTCAACTATATGAATACATTTCCTTTAGATTTTTTATCTTTTGGTTATTCTTTTGGAGGGGATGGGGTGTTCCCAATCTTGGCCCAAATAAGAGAATCTTTTGGCATGTAAACCAGGTGAATTTCAGGAAGATGAAAACACCTGCATTGAGTTGAGGTTATCCCAAGGGATCTTTTCCGTGGCAAGTTCCCATAGTATAACACCAAAACTGTATATATCAGCCCTGAATGTAACATCCATTTAAGAAGTAAAATCATTAATCATTCAGGAAATCTGCATGAAATTGATCAATATCATCAAAAACATTTGCTGTTATTGTCAGCATACTTCTCATCTGAAGGTTCATTGCGAAGGACTTCTGGAGCCATCCATTGTGGCTGCAACAGATATGAAGTTTGACATAAAGTCAGTCAGGCACTTGAAGTTTGAATATACAGGTCAACTAAAGTAGCTCATATTGACATACTAAGAAAAAGAGGTCCTCAGTTCAAGTTGAATACCGTTCCTTTCCCATTCTTTGTTGTTAGATAAGTCTCGTGCTTAAGACGTGACAGACCAAAGTCCCCAACCTATAGATATATATTTGCATAGTGAGAATCTCAATACATCTAGAACCTCCAAGTGACAGAGGTTTAGGAATTTGGCAAGGAAATTCAGCAGAAAAATGATAGTCTAACCTTAACAGTCCAGTTCTTGTCCACAAGAAGATTGGAAGACTTCAGATCCCGATGAACTATAGGTGGATTGAAATGATGAAGATAGTTCATGCCACGAGCCTGAAAAAGCAGCATATAGAAACTCATTACAATTAAATAACATGATTTACCTTGCTAATGCCAAAATCCCAGACAAATACTACATTATTGAAAATAAAGCATAATCTGAAACCATGTCCAAAGATCATGAAAAAGAAAAGTAGAAATGATGCTTTCCAGTAGAAATAATGGATGCTACTCATGATGATATGAAAGACATAATTCTTCGGGAACCCCCTGAACTTGGCACCCTTTATTTGGTGCACGCCTGAACTGTTTTGTCCTAATGAACACCCTGAACTTGGAAGCTAACATGGCAAAGGGTGTGGATACACTCTCTTTTAGCCCGTGGAGTGAAGAAAAATAAGAAAATCAGCTTCCAAGTGGGGTATTTTCCAACCGTTAATTGCCAAAGTCGTATACTATATTTTATTTGCTCAAAACTGTGTATTTATTCTTGCTTCCTATTATACAATGCATATTTTAACCAAACCTTTTCTTTCTCAATAATGGAATCCAAAGTCATATACTATATTTTATTTGCTCAAAACTGTGTATTTATTCTTGCTTCCTATTATACAATGCATATTTTAACCAAACTTTTTCTTTCTCAGTAATGGAATCCACCCATGGTTTTTACAAATTTGACTATAAAAAGATGTTCCAAAAATTAATGAATTTAAAAACGTAACAAGATATATCTTATTTTACAAAAATCTAATGTGGAAGCACACGACTCTCACCTCCGTCAGGAGAGATTAGTCACGGAGTTGAGACTATCAAATAGCCAAGTATAGGTGGGTAATTGGGACAAAAATAATTCAGGCATGCACCTAATAAACAGTGCCAATTATGCATAATATGAAATGCTTTAGGAATTACAGATTTCATAGGAACTCACTATATCTAAAGCCATGTGAATACGTCGTCTCCATTCTAGTTTGGATGCATTCCTTTGTAGTAACCTAAACAAACTTCCTCTGCATTAACCAAAAATGGAAATGGTTTGTAAATTACATGATATCATCGTAATAATAGAGACATTATCACATCGAAAATGAGCATAGCAAATTGACTTTAAGAATTGAGAATTGACCGTGGCAAGAACTCTGTCACAATACAGAGGCGTTGAGGTGAAGTTACCGCACCCATGAAAAGAAGAATATTTGGATGTCGGAGACGTTTCATTAGTGAAACCTGCAGAAAAGCAAGTGCAATATCTCTAAGAAATGCTTGTCGACCAACCATAATTGTAGAAAACCGATGGTCATGCATGAACTGAAACTGAAAAGGATATGTTATATCTGGCAGAAAACTCTTCTAGAAAGACATGTCAGTCCTTCAGATGATGATATGCAAATTTAACATGAAATGATGCTTAATGCAGTGCTTTATTATAACGACGTTTTTATTTATTAACAGAAATCCTCTACTACAATGTTAGTCGATCCTAAGTAGAAAGGGAAAGCAGGAACCCAGAAGAAAATTAATTAAAACAAAAATGAGAACTATAGAACCATGGAATTTATTTGAGGTCACAGAAACATAGACATGAGCAAGGGAAGTACTTCTAAGCAGAGATCTTTTCATATTTCTCAAGTCGAGTAGGTGTTACAGAACACTACAGCTGTATATTATTATGTATATGATAGTATAGCTGATTTTTAGTTATCTGCATATCTAGTTATCATATTAGTTTATTCTCTACGTGTATTTATATCATTGTATTTTTTGAGTAATAAGATAAGTTACTCTACACACCTTGTCTATTCATGGTATCAAAGCCAAGTCCATTTCTGTTTGGCCTCCCGGTCCATGCTCTAGTTAGGCCTGGGCATGAAAGTGGGTGTTGAAGTGGGTTAGAGTCCCACATTAGTTAAGAAATGGACTAGTGATCCACTTATATAAACGTGAGAAATCCCCCGCTCATGAGCTAGATTTTGGGGTTGAGTTAGGCTCAGGTATCATATCTTTACATGGTACCAAAGACTACTGAACTTGGTAAATATCTTGTGTCAACTGATGTGGTATTTTCAGAGACTGCATCATTCTGCTATGCACCTCCTTCTACAAGTCTGGGGGAAGGAAGATGAGTGATTAGTCTATCAAATTCCTTGTTTTGTGACAAGTCTAGGGGAGGAAGATGAGTGATTAGTTCATCAGATTACTCATTCTGTGAGAGAACAATTAGATCATGTTATTCTCCATGCCCGAGTTCTTCTATTGAGCCTCAATCGACTATGGCGCCTTCAGCACCTACTCCAGTAAGATCGCCAATTGTTCAAGTTTACTTGAGGAGGCGAGAGACTGAAGATACATGTCCTACACCAGTTTCTTCATCATCAGATCTTCCTCTGTCTGATCCTCCAAAAAACCTTGATGTCCCTATTGCTCTTCACAAAGGTACAAGAACTTGTAAATCCGCGTACTCAATTGCTAATTTTATTTCCTACCGTTTATTCTCTACAACTAGATCCTTGATTGCTTCTCTAGATTCTATCTCTATACCCAAAATAGTGAGAGAGGCTTTGAATCGTCTTGTGCTTGATGAAATACATGCTTTAGAGGAAACTATACGTGGGATTTGGTGGATTTATCTAAGGCAAAGAAACCAGCGGGATGCAAGTGAATCTTCACAGTTAAAGTTAATCCAGATGGTTTTGTGGCAAAACTTAAAGCTAGACTTGTGGCTAAAAGGTATATGCTCAGACATATGGGCTAGATTATTTAGACACCTTCTCCCCGGTTGCCAAATTCACCTATGTTCGCTTGTTCATTTCTCTAGCTACTTCCAAGAATTGGACTTTGCATCAGTTGAATATCAAGAATGCATTCCTTCATGGAGATCTTCAAGACAGTGTATATGGAGCAACCGCCCAGATTAGTTGCTCAAGGTAAGTATGAGAAAGTTTGTCATTTGAAGAAGTCTCCATACAGCTTAAAGCAAAGTCTCCGGGCTTGGTTTGGCAAGTTCAGTAAGGTAGTTTAGGATTTTGGATTGAGAATGAGTAAATGTTAATCTTCTACTGACAATTAACAATTGGCATTACCCTCCTAGTTGTATATGTTGATGACATTGTCATCATAGGAAGTGATTATGCAGGGATCTATTCCCCCAAGTCTTTTCTGCATACGAGGTTTCATACAAAGGATCTGGGCCAATGAAGTACTTTTTGGGAGTAGAAGTAAACAGAAGAAAAAAGAAAAAAAATTGTCTCAAGGGAAGTATATTCTAGACCTGCTTGCAGACACAGGAAAGTTGACAGCCAAACCAACCTTGCAGTACTCCAATGATTCCCAATATGCATCTTACCAAACGATGGTGGTGATCCTTTTGATGATCCAGAGAGATATAGAAGGTTAGTTGGGAAATTAAACTAACTTATTGTGACTCATCTTGATATTGCTTTTGCAGTAAGTATTGTTAGCCAATTCATATCCACGCCTATAGTCAAACATAGGGAAGCTTTGAAACAGATTCTATGTTACTTGAAAGGAGCTCCTGGGCTTGGAATACTGTATAGCAATCACGGCCACACTCGTGTTGAGTGTTTTGTAGATGCTAATTGGGCTAGATCCAAAATTGATGGAAGATCTGCTACAAGCTATTGTGTCTCCAAGGCTATTGTGTCTTTGTTGGAGGAAAGCTAGTATCATAAAGGATTAAGAAGCAAAGTGTTGTATCTCGATCCAATGCAAATTCAAGTATAGAGCTATGTCACAGTCTATGTGCGAGTTTATGTAGATACATCATCTTTTAACTGAAATTGGGTTGAAGCATCATACACCAGCAAAACTCTGATGCGATAATCAAGCTGCTCTTCATATTGCCTCAAACCCAGTGTATCATGAAAGAACTAAATATATTGAGGTTAACTGTCATTTATTCATGAGAAAGATTCAGAAAAACATGATTTCCATCGACTACGTGAAGACGGGTGAGCTACTAGCTGATTTGTTCACAAAAGTCTTGAATGGAACTCGAGTTGATTACCTTTGTAAGAAGTTGGGCATGATTAATATCAACGCTCCAGCTTGAGGGGGAGTGTTACAAAATCACTACAACTATGTATTATTATGTATATGAAAATATAGCTAATTTCAGGAATTTGAATATCTAGTTACCATAGTTAAGCTTATTCTCTACATGTATTTATATCCTTGTATTCTTTGAGTAATAATATAAGTTACTCTCCACACCTTGTCTATTACAGCGGGAAAATCAGGAATTTCGTTAAGGTGTTCGAGGCTTTATATAAAAGAATAGAAAGTAATCTCTAACTTACACACACAATATAATTTTCAATATACTCGCTACAATTTTCCGATGAAGGGTGTTCCACTGACCACCCTCCACTTTATGTGGCTACGCCAATGGGTGGCTGGTTAATGCATTGAACTTCACGGCTGATGCAAAGTGTAAAAACCGAGAGCTCACTATTAGCAATAGATACACAAGTTTGATTAAGCGGCTTTTCAAATAAATTCTACAACTTTATCCAAGTCTCATATAAAATACTCCCTCTATTTCAATTTGTTTGTCTTAGTTTGATACTGACACGAAATTTAAGAAAATAAAGAAGATTTGTGAATTTTGTGGTCTTAAACTAAATGTGCATAATGTACCGAAATGCCCTTTAATACTTTATGGTCTTAAATATGCCAAGTAGGATATTGGAGGTAAAGAGTTACTAAATATAGAAAGTGACACAGTCTAAAAAAAAAGTAAGACGAACAACTTGATACGGAGGGAGTAATTAAAATTCAACTAGTAACTTACTACATTTATTGATGATTACACAGAGTCCTAAATGTAGGTCCAACATAAAGCAAAAGGCAAATTTCGGACACATCAATGGAGAGGACAGAGAATAACTCTGTCAGGGTTGTGAAAAATCTTCTATTCATTATTCTCTTACCAATTGAAAGCCTACAATTCTCTAAACAATCTGTTGCTGGTTTCTTCTATTCATTGACATTTACCACAAAGAATGATCATAATTTCCCACATCCTAGACCTCATTAGAGCTAAGACTTCCTAGCCATCATGAACCTAAAACTAGGAAAAAACTCACAATAACTTTGATATAGCTTAACTGCTTTCAAAACACAATTTCCCATCATGGAAACAAGTAAAATCTTTTCACAATTTATTCGTAAGAAACATACTGACCTCCTGTCTGAAAGAATATATGACATCATCAGAATATTCTTGCTTGGAAAATACTTTAACCGCAACATCCTGCAAAACAAAGACATCAATTAACAAAAGTAAACCAGCAGTCATTCCACTCCTTAAAAGTAACCAATAATCTAGAATTCAAATGACATTCATAGAACGTGAGAAATTGCATGTCAAACACTACTCAAACACTGGCTTAAAGCACTTCAAAGTTTTAAAAATTTAAAAGAAATGGAGAATATAATGAGAAAAAGCAACACGAATTTGGCCCTTTTTGCCCTTTCTCAAATAAGTGTAAGCTCCCATCGACTTGGTAACTTATACAAGTGATATCTGATAGCAAGACATTTCATCATGTTGCAGTATATGTTGGAGAATATAATGAGAAAAAGCAACACGAATTTGGCCCTTTTTGCCCTTTCTCAAATAAGTGTAAGCTCCCATCGACTTGGTAACTTATACAAGTGATATCTGATTAGCAAGACATTTCATCATGTTGCAGTATATGTTTGGGAACACTTAAACAGAGCTTCTTAGGACATCCTCCATGAAAGGAATGTCATAAAAGAGTTAGAGAACATACTGATCCGAACCACAGCCCATGATAAACAGTTCCACAAGAACCTATTGAATAAACAAAGGAAAAGTGAGAACAACAAAATGGATTGAAATATAAACAAAGGAAAAGTAAGAACAACGAAACGGAAAACATGAGAAACTCTAATAAAACCATTTTTAAGGAATGAATGTAGCCATATTCCTTGTTGTATACATCCATAGCATAATTGTAGGGATTGAAATCATAACCATAGCATAATTGTAGAGATTGGATAGTATAATTGTAGAGATTGATATCATATCTATAGCATAATTATAGGGATTGATATCATATCTATAGGATCTTTTTTTATTATTTCCATAGTTAGGGTTCTATGTGTATGTATTTATACTTACTGATTCATGGAAAAGATATCAAGAATTCTTGTACCTTCAGTTATATTGTATTAGAGCCATAGGACTCGAGATTTTGCAAAGTCAGAACCTTTTTTTTAAATCCTGGTGACACAAACTAGTCACTCTTTTAGGGTGACCCGCTTCTTCGGAGACTGTACTCAGGTTTCATGTGTGTTTGTTCCATTCTCTATTCGATTTCTTTTTCTTTCTAGTATTCCAGTTTTGAATCAAAGCTGTTGGGGGTCTCTTTTGGGTTGAAGTTTCGTTCTTCGATTGTGAATTATTTCGGACATTGTTGATCTGTGTTGCTGCATTTTTGTTTCTGTCCGCTGTGCACTTGATAAAATTCTTGGCAGTCTAAATATTGGTGAAAATGTCTGAAACTAAGAATGTTGTAACTGAAATTATTCCAGCCATGTCTCAAATCACTAAACATAAATTGAATGGGTCTAATTATTTGGAATGGAGTAAGACTATTCGAGTGTATCTACGTAATGTTGAAAAAGATGACTATTTAGTTCAAGAACCTCCCACTGATGAAACAAAAAAGGCTTGGATGAGAGATGATGCACGATTATTCTAGCAAATTAGGAACTCTATTGATAGTGAAGTTGTTGGTTTGATTACTCATTGTGAATTTGTCAAAGAACTAATAGACTATCTGGAGTTTTTGTATTCTGGTAAAGGGAATATGTCCCGTATTTATGATATGTGCAAGAATTTTTATCGTGCTGAGAAAGGGGATAAATCTCTCAGTGCTTTTTTTATGGACTTTAAAAATACTTATGAGGAATTGAATATACTTTTACCATTCAGTACTGATATCAAGATGCAGCAAACTCAAAGAGAACAGATGGCTATAATGAGTTTTTAGCCGCTCTCCCTTCTAAATTTGAGACGGCTAAATCTCAAATTCTTTCTAGCTCTGAAATTACATCTCTTAAAGATGTCTTCAGTAGGGTGCTACGTACAGAGAATTTGGCAAGTGTTCGATAGGTCAGTTAGATGGATTTGGGTGATGTGTTGGGACAAATGTGGGATGCAAGTGGGTCTTTGCTGCTAAAGCTAATCTAGATGGATCTGTGGCACGACTTAAAGCCAGACTTGTGGCTTAAGGATATGCTCAAACATATGGGGTGGATTATTCAGACACCTTTTCCCCGGTTGCCAAACTCACTTATGTTCGCTTATTTATTTCTCGAGCTGCTTCTAGGCATTGGCCTTTGCATCAGTTGGATATCAAAAATGCATTCCTTCACGGTGATCTATATGAAGAAGTAAATATGGAGCAACCACCTGGTTTTGTTGCTCAGGGGGAGTATGGAAAAGTCTGTCATTTGAAGAAATCCTTATATGGTTTGAAGTAGAGTCCTCGAGCTTGGTTTGGAAAGTTTAGTGAGGTAGTTTAGGAGTTTGGGTTAAAAAAGAGTAAATGTGATCACTCAATCTTTTATAGACAATCGCCAACTGGGAGTATCCTCCTTGTTGTATATGTCAATGATATTGTTATTACAGGAGGTGATTTTGCTAGAATTTCCTCTTTCAAGTCCTTTCTGTATTCCAAACTTCACACGAAGGACTTGGGCTTGTTGAAATACTTCTTGGGAGTAGAAGGAAATAGAAGCAAGAAGGGAATTTGTTTGTCTCAAATAAAGTACATTCTTGACCTACTTGCAGAAACTGGAAAGTTGGCAGCCAAACCCTATACTAATCCAATGGTTCCTAATGAGCATCTTATGAAAGATAATGGTGATCCCTTCGATGATCCAGAGAGATATAGGAGATTGTATGGTTTGAAGCAAAGTCCCCGAACTTGGTTTGGAAAGTTTAGTGAGGTAGTTCAGGAGTTTGAGTTAAAAAAGAGTAAATGTGATCACTCAGCCTTTTATAGACAATCGCCAGCTAGGAGTGTCCTCCTTGTTGTATATGTCAATGATATTGTTATTACAAGAGGTGATTTTGCCGGAATTTCCTCTCTCAAGTTCTTTCTGCATTCCAGATTTCACACGAAGGACTTGGGCTTATTGAAATACTTCTTGGGAGTAGAAGTAAATAGAAGCAAGAAGGGAATTTGTTTGTCTAAAAGAAAATACATTCTTGACCTGCTTGCAGAAACTGAAAAGTTGGCAGCCAAGCCCTATACTAGTCCAATGGTTCCTAATGAGCATCTTATGAAAGCTGATGGTGATCTCTTCGATGATCCAGAGGGATACAGGAGATTAGTTGATAAACTAAACTATCTCATTGTAACTCGTTCGGATATTGCTTTTGATACAAGTGTTGTTAGCCAATTCATGTCTGCTCCTACGGTCAAACATTGGGCAACTCTGGAACATATTCTATTCTACTTAAAAGGAGCCCCTGGATTTGGCATATTATATAACAATCATGGACATTTTCACATTGAGTGTTTTGCAGATGCAGATTGGGCTGGATCCGAGATTGATAGAAGGTCTAGTACCGACTGTTGTGTCTTTGTGGGTGGAAATCTAGTATCATGGAGAAGTAAGAAACAAAATGTTGTATCACGATCTAGTGCAGAATCCGAGTATAGAGCCATGGTACAGACTACGTGTGAGATTATGTGGATACATCACCTTCTCACGGAAATTGGGTTAAAGCATACTACACCGGTAAAACTTTGGTGTGATAATCGAGCTGGTCTTTATATCGCATCAAATCTAATGTATCATGAAAGGAGGAAAAATATGAAGGTTGACTGTCACTTTATTCGTGAGAAGATTCAGGAAAGCTTGATTTCCACAGGTCATGTGAAGATTGGAGAACAACTGGCTGATTTGCTCACAAAAGCGTTGAATGGAAATTGAGTTAGTTATCTTTGCAACAAGCTAGGCATGATCAATATTTATGGTCCACCTTGAGGGAGAATGTTAAGGAATGAATACAGTCATATTCCTTGTTGTATACATCCATAGAGTAATTGTAGGGATTGATATCATATCCATAGTATAATTGTACAGATTGATATAATATCTATGTTAGCATGATACACAAGATAATCCAGATATGATAAATTTTGAATAGAGATATTTTAGATATGATAAATTATGAATAGAGATATTTCTAGATATTTTAGATATGATAAATTATGAATAGAGATATTCTAGATTTATGAAAATATATTTAGAGATATTTTATAATTATTGTAGAA
>JACEIK010007867.1:40036-51000 GCA_018107945.1 Datura stramonium
CTCTTATTTCTCTTGTGTATAAATACCAATGTAATATGATGTATTGAATCAACAAATTAAGATAATCATTCTTAGTTTCTCTTGTGTCTTCTCTGTTTCTGACATGGTATCAGAGTCTTCTCTTTTTTGATTCATATGAGTTCTTGATTTGTGGTTACTTTCAATTTCTTTTTGAAAGTTTTTGTTTTCTTGGTTGTTCATCAACAATTAGTCCTAAATACGTAGGTCTCTTGGTCTTGGTTATTCTAGCTATTTTTTCGTATCATTGTGTTTTTTATTTTCGCTATTCAAAAACATGGCTTCACATCAGTTTGAGTCTTTCAGTGTTCATTTCACTGGAAAAATATTCATCTTGGGAATTTTAGTTTCAACTATTTGTTACTGGAAAAGAATTATGGGGCCATATAGATGGTAGTGATCCTGCTCCTACTAATCCTACAAAGTTAGGTTAGTGGAAGGTCAAAGATGCTCGGTGATGACATGGATTTTAGGGTCAATTGACCCTCTTATTGTTATTAATCTCAAGCCATACAAGACTGCAAAAGCTATGTGAATTATTTACAAAAGGTTTATAACTAAGACAATAGCGCAAGACGCTTTTAGCTAGAGCATGAAATTGCTAGTTACACTCAAGGAGATCTCTCCGTTCAAGATTATTTTTCTGGATTTCAGAACTTATGGCTGAATTCACTGATATTGTTTATGCTAAAATACCTGCTAAATC
This sequence comes from Datura stramonium, assembly GCA_018107945.1. Lineage (NCBI taxonomy): Eukaryota > Viridiplantae > Streptophyta > Magnoliopsida > Solanales > Solanaceae > Datura > Datura stramonium. The sequence continues at coordinate 40,761 of JACEIK010007867.1, forward strand.
TCTCTATAATTCAAGCAGTTCATGAGCAAAGCAAGCGAGACCAATTTTTGATGAAATTGCGGCATGATTTCGAGACTGTTTGCTCTAACTTGATGAATCGTGACACGTCTCCCTCCTTAGATGTCTGTTTTAGGGAATTACTTCGTGAAGAGCACCGTCTTCCCACACAAAATGTTTTCAAGCAAGAAAACATTCATACTGTTGCATTTGCTGCTCAAGGAAAAGGAAAGGGTACGGATATGAGCAAAACTCAATGTTACAGTTGCAAGGAATATGGTCATATTGCTAGCAATTGTGGTAAGAAGTTCTGCAAATATTGTAAACAACAGGGGCATATCATCAAGGAGTATCGCACACGTCCTCAAAATCGTAGGATCAGTGTTTTTCAAGCTGGGACAACTGGTTCCACTTTTGATAACTCATCTTCAACTGGAACTAACAACCGACTTGCTGCTCCAGCAGCGAGACAAGTTCTTACTCCTGAAATGGTACAACAAATGATCGTATCAGCCTTTTCAACTTTGGGGCTACAATGTAACGATATTACACCTAATTTTTGGCTTGTTGATTCTTGCGCTTCCAATCATATGACCAACTCAACTAGTATGCTAAGAAATGTTCGTGGGTATCACGGTCCATCACAAATTCAGATTGCCAATGGTAGTAATTTACCCATTACCAAGGTTGGGGATATTACTAAAACTTTCAAGAATGTTTTTCTATCACCAAAGCTTTCCACTAGTCTTATTTCAGTTGGTCAATTGGTAGATAACAATTGTGATGTGAATTTTTCTCGTAATGGTTGCCTTGTGCAGGATCAGGTGTCGGGGACAATAATTGCGAAGGGGCCTAAAGTTGGAAGATTGTTTTCTATATGTTTTTCCATTCCTCATGTTCTATCTTTTGCTTGTACTTCTACAGCTAGTAAGACTGAGGTTTGGCATAAGTGTCAAGGACATCAAAATTCTATTGTGTTATTTCATTTATCAAATTCTGGTTTATTGGGTAATTACAATCAATTTTCAGCAACTCCCTTTGATTGTTCTACTTGTAAATTAGGCAAAAGTAAAACTCTTCATTTTCCTAGTTTTGGTTGTCGTGCTACAAAGTGTTTTGATGTCATTCATAGTGATGTTTGGGGCATTTCACCAATTATTTCTCATGCTCATTATTATAGTCGATTTACATGGGTGTATTTTCTCCGTTCTAAATCTGAGGTATTTTCCATATTCAAGACATTTTTGGTTTACATTGAGACTCAATTTTCCACCTGCATCAAACTATTAAGATCTGATTCTAGTGAGAATATATGTCTCATGAATTTGAATTCAATAATTTCTTGCTTCAAAAAGGAATTGTCTCACGACGCTCTTGCCCATATACACCACAGCAGAATGGGGTTGCTAAGCGTAAAAATTGTCATCTTTTGGATGGCACACATACTTTATTGATTGAGTCCTCTGTCCCATCTAAGTACTGGGTTGAAGCTTTGTCTACCGCTGTCTATTTAATTAATAGGCTGCCATCTAAAGTGTTAAATCTTGACTCTCCATATTATCGCCTTTATCACCAAAATCCTAAATATGATAATTTTCATACATTTGGTTGTGTTTGTTTTGTGCATCTTCCTCCCTCTCAACGCAATAAACTTTCTGCTCAGTCTACTAAATGTGCCTTTATGGGTTATAGTACTTCATAGAAAGGTTTTATTTGCTATGATCCAAGTTCTAACAAATTTCGTGTTTCTAGAAATGTTGTTGTATTTGAGAATCAGTATTTCTTTCCTACTCATGTTGAGTCATCTTTTGTTTCTCTTATTCTTCTTACTTTTGAAGATTTATCATCTTCTTCTAAGCGGTTCAAACTTGGATTTGTGTATGAACGACGTCAACCAACTTTACCCCATCCCAAAATTGATCCGCCACCTGAGCCTGCTCTTCAACCAGAAATTGAGATTTCTTCAAGGACTGCTCCTCGGCGATCTACCAGAGTATCTCATACTCCTAACTAGTATGGTTTTTCTTCTACTTTATCCACCATCTCTATTTCAACGGGTTACTCACAAGCCTCCAAGCTTGAATGTTGGCAGAATGAAGGAAGAACTTTTGGCTCTTAAAGAAAATAGCACATGGGAGATTGTTCCTTGTCCTTCAAATGTCCGTCCAATTGGATGTAAATGGGTTTATTCAATTAAACTTCACTCTGATGGAACACTTGATAGGTACAAAGCTCGATTGGTGGTCCTTGGTAACAAACAGGAGTATGGTGTGGACTATGAGACTTTTGCACCGGTAGCAAAAATGACTACCTTGCGAACTATTATTGCCATTGTTGCATCACAAAACTGGCCTCTTCATCAAATGGATGTCGAAAATGTTCTCCATGGTGATCTCAAAGAAGATATCTATATGAAACCTCCACCTGGTTTGTTTTCATCACCTACATCAGATGTTTGCAAGTTGAAGCGGTCTTTGTATGGATTAAAACAAGCTCCCAGAGCTTGGTTTGACAAGTTTCGGTCTACTTTGCTTCACTTTTCTTTTGAACAGAGTAAATATGACTCACCGTTGTTCCTTCATAAAACATCTACTGGTTGTGTTTTTCTTTTAGTATATGTAGATGATATTATATATCACACGAACTGATTCTTCATTAATCTCTAGCCTTCAGCAGCAGCTTAAAGATTCTTTTCATATGAAGGATCTTGGCACTTTTACATATTTTTTGGGCTTGGAAGTTCATTATGATTCTTTAGGTGTGTTCTTAAACCAACACAAATATACTCAGGATTTGATTGCTTTGGCTGGTCACCAAGAATCTTCCTCTGTAGATACTCCATTGGAATTAAATGCTAAGTATCGTCGTGATGAAGGAGATCTTCTTCCTAATCCAACTTTGTTTCGGCAATTAGTTGGGAGCCTAAATTATCTTACTATTACTCGGCTTGATATCTCTTTTGCAATTCAACAAGTCAATCAATTTATGCAGGCTCCCGATCATCTACATTTGGTGGTTGTTCGTCCCATCATTCGATATCTCTCAGGAACATCTACTCGTGGATTGTTCTTTCCTAGTGGCTCACCTATTCAGCTTAATGCATTTAGTGATTCTGATTGAGCTGGATGTCCCGATACTCGTCGCTCAGTCACGGGTTGGTGTATGTTTCTCGGAGATTCCTTGATATCTTGGAAGAGAAAGAAGCAAGACCGTGTTTCAAAATCTTCAACGGAATCTGAATATCGAGCAATGTCTACTGCTTGCTCCGAGATTATTTGACTTTGTGGTTTACTTGCAGAAGTTGGATTTCCTCAATCTAGTCCTACTCCTCTCCATGCTAACAACACAAGTGCCATTCAGATTGCTACCAATCCAGTTTATCATGAAAGGACCAAACATATTAAAGTGGACTGTCATTTTATTAGAGAAGTTGTAGATAAAAGAGTTATTACTCTTCCACATGTATCCAGTGATCTTCAAATAGCTGATGTGTTTACAAAATCAATGACACGACAACATCATTGGTTTCTAGTAAGCAAATTGATGCTTTTTAATCCACCGACATCAATTTGAGGGGGAATGTTAGCATGATACACAAGATATTCCAGACATGATAAATTATGAATAGAGATATTCTAGATATGATAAATTATGAATAGAGATATTCTAGATATTTTAGATATGATAAATTATGAATAGAGATATTCTAGATACATGAAAATATACTTAGAGATAACTTATATTTATTGTAGAATATTGTGTAGTATTAACTATAGAATATTTGGTAGGATTTACATTAAGTGTAGAATAATTTGCTTCCTTTTATCTCTTATTTCTCTTGTGTATAAATATCAATGTAATATGATGTATTGAATCAACAAATTAAGACAATCATTCTTAGTTTCTCTTGTGTCTTCTCTGTTTCTGACAATCTATAGCATAATTGTAGGGATTTATATCATATCTATGGGATCTTTTTTAGTTCTTTCCATAGTTGGGGCTCTATGTGTATGTATTTATACTTACTGATTCATGGAATAAGATATCAAGAATTCTTGTACCTTCGGTTACAACCATAAAAGACATAAATCTGATAGCTGTAACACAAAAATGTAATCCTCATAGGGAATGGTTTATAAGCTTCAAAAATATGCATAGAAGTAATTGTTTCTAAGTTTTGTCTGAACTTCTGATTGTTGCCTGAACATCTACAAGTGCTGTAGAACAGAAAGTAACAGCATTCTACATGCTTGCTAATGCCTTAGAAAAAGAAATAGATCCACAAACCTGATAAGATTTATCTTGGAGAATTTTACTAGTAAACAAAAATTTGACATACCTTGCCCAATTTGTTCTCCGATTGTCATGTCCTCCCACAAGATTTCATAATCCAAGCAATCAGTATCAGCGTCCACTTTATTAACAGTAGTACTAGTGGTGCTATCAGTACTACTTGCACTGCTTGTGCTATTAACATTAAATGATGATGACCAGGATCCCCAAGCCTCATTGGTAGCTGTACGGTTACTTTCAATAATCTGATCATCCGGTGTTGATACTGCATTAGAACTCTTGAAATGATTCCACTCATTATCTTGGTCATTGTTTAGCCAGGGCCAAACAAATCGTGTAGTCTTTGCCTCTGATAATTCTCGCTCACTGCCTTTCCATGGCCATGATAAGTTCTTCTTGACCATCCATGCCTCTGCCTTTGAGGTTATAATCTTAGAAATCCCAGGTTTCCCCTCACCCTCATCTCCAGAATCTCTTGAGGATTTTTCTGGAGAGTGCTCCTCTTTTGCAACATTAGAGAATACCCCAAATGGAGAAACGTGAACATCTCCCCTGGGTGTACTTGCTCCACTTGAATTTGCATCTTCCCTTTGATCCAATAGAGCAGCGTCAGAAAAAGCATGATCAAAATGGTAACTATCTCCACTTCCACCTTCCCGAAGGATGCTGCCCTCTCCAGTTTTCATTTTTGACTTAACCTTGTTGCTAACCTTTGAAGCCTATTTGAGGTTTTCATCACGTCAGCACACAGTCACCTCATACAAACAAGTCAAAACAAAAATGAAAAGAATGAAAAAGAAAGCATGTCAAACAACTCCACACTAACCAAATTCGATATTTTGGAGGCAATGGCAACTTGCAAAGGTTGCTGTGGATCAAGTCCAAGTCTTGCATTAGCAATGCTTCTAGGCCTACCAACACTTTTATCAGCTTTTATATGCTTCACCCCCGCAGATGATTCTTGAAAAGGCCTTGCATCACTTGATACGCAAATAATACCAACAAATGTACCATCATCATCATAAAGCGGGGTATCTGTTGCTACAACTAAAAACCTGTCCCCCTGCTTATTCTTCACAGGAAATTGTCCAGTCCAATTCTCACCCATTTTTACTCGGTGTATTATGATTTTAGCCACAGCATGATCCGTACGATCTGTTATCAGCTCAAGAAGATCCTGCCCAATAGCTTCGGCAGCTGAATAACCATATAGTTGCTCAGCACTTCGATTCCTGCACAGCAGTTTAAGCCAATTTCGCAAAGGAAGTATATTTATGGTTTAGTCCTACATTATTAAGATTCAACAATAATAACAACCATGCATTTATCCAAACTAGTTGAGATCATCTATATGAATCCTCAGTTTCCATTAGGACTGGTTTCATTCCTATACTCAATAGTTTGTTTTTAGGGCATAATACTTTGGGACCCCCCTAAACTTGACACCTTTTATACAGTGTACACCTAAGCTAAATTACCACTGATGCTTGGCTATTTGGTAGCTTTCACCCCTTGGACGACCTCAGTCCAAGGAGGTGTGATGCATTCACTGCCACGTGTACATTTTTTGTCCGCGTGGCATTTTTTAACAATAAAATATATTTTTTACCTTTTTAAAATTCATTAATTTTTGGGGTTATATCTCAGGCCAAATTTGTAAACACAGTTTGCAACTCCATTATTTAGGCTAATTTTTTTTATTTGGCTACACATAATGAAATTCTACCTAAGCTTGTTTTTTACACATTTGGCCTGAAATATAAGAAATATACAATTGCAAAAAACATCTTTGCATCTAAAGATGAAATCAAAAGAAATACACAGTTAAAAATTCATCAGTTTGGCTAAAAAAGTTATTTGTACAAAAATAATGGAATTCTAGAATTTTTCTTTTTAGAGAATTCACCAGAAAAAAGAAAAAGGAATACAATTGGAATAAATAGTCGTTGCATCTAAAGATAAATAAGAAAAATACAAAGTTGAGGTAAAATATATGTGGTATATTAAGAAGTAAGAAGAAATACACAGTTGAAACAAATAAACCATTGTATATGACTATGTGGCAATTAATGATTGGAAAAAAATCCACTTGGAAACTGATTTGCTGATTTTTCATCAAACTCACGAGCCCAAGAGAAAGTGTATCCACTCTCTTAGCCAAGTTAATGTCCACGGGATGAAAGCTACCAATTAGCCAAGTATAGGAGGTAATTAGGATGAACAATAGTTTAGGTGTATACTGAATAAAAGGTTTCATGTACAGGGGAGTGCCGAGATATTATGCCTTGTTTTTAAAGACTAATCGAGGTTCTCTAATACTAGAGGTTAACCACATTTTCTATTGACATACAAATCCTTAATAAACTAAAAAGACCCTAGCAAATACGGACCTAATGTAAACATATCATTAGTACTAAGTGTCAGTCCCAAATAGTTAGTGGATATAATATAAAGATTCAATTTCGAAGAAATAAAGTATCCAATATACATGCTTAACACCTATCCAAGATAAAAAATATTGCTAACAGAGGTGTTAGGATCAGATTGCACGCAACTTGACTATTTCCATAAGATACCTGCTACCACCCACCAACACAGGTATCAGATTGGAAAAAATCAAATCACCTAGTGATGCTGCCGCCTTTGCCAAAATTTAAACAAGAGACCTCATGGTTCTCCACCCTATCCAAGACAAAAGTAATGCCTATTAAGCATCTTTCCTTCTTTTCTCTCCCAAATCTCTACCAAAAAAGAAAAGGCGAGCAACAAACATACTGCACATAGATAGGTAAAATATCTGCTATAACATAAAATTATGTTGGTGTTGATGAATAGAATGGAATCCCACATGGATCAGGAGGAGAACTGGAGAAAGTAGAAGAAAATCGGATAGAATCCTATTCAGAGGAAGAACATGTGGATGATGTCCGGAATGAGGAAGATCGAACAGAATCCCCAACAGGAGAGGACCACACTGAAGAAATCCAAATAGGGGTTATTCAGAATGAACAAGTCCAAACAACGGAAGTCCGAACTGAATCCCGAACAGAGGATCAGTTGGGTCATGCTAAAGTCAGAAGTAGGAGTCAGTTAGATTGAGCGATACCGTAGATTAGTTGGTCACATTATCTATCTATGTTCCACTCGACCATAAATGTCATACTGCACGCGCACGTTATCTCAATTCATGTAGCACTTGAAGGAGGTGCATGGGGACACAACCCTGAGGGTAGTACATTATTTGAAGAAGAATCCAGGACAAGAAATAGTAATGTAAAGAGATTTTGACCTTCGGTTTCACGGATGTTGTGACTCGGACGGGGCCGGATGCCCACAGACCCGAAGATCATTTACCGGGTGGTTTATTACACTTGAAAATTTGCCAGTGTCATAAAAGACCAAAAAGCAACTCGTAGTCTCTCGCTCTTCGGCAGAAGCAAAATACTGGTCAATCGCTATGACCGTTTGTGAACTAAAATGGTTGAATGGTATCTTGAACAGTTTGGGGGTGGACCATGAGTATCCGCTTAATGTGCGTTGTGACAGCCAAGCGACGCTATATATTGCACGAAATTTGATATTTCATGAATGAACCAAATACATTGAAGTGGATTGTCACTATATCTGGAATGAGCTGTTGGCCGATTGTATATCTCTGAGCTATGTTCCCACAAATGAACAGTTGACCGATATTTTTACAAAGGTGTTGGGAAGATTGTAGTATGAACATCTACTTGGCAAGTTGCGCATTCAGTATCCTTATGCACCTAACCGGAAGGGTAAATGAAGTATATATGTCAAATTGTATTTATTGTAGTTATGTAATTACAATAACTAGGGAAAGAAATTATTGGAGTTCTATTGGAACAGAAAAGCAACTATTGTAATCTTATTCGGACAGGGTAGCCGAACCTAGGCTATAAAAAGGAGATGATATTGTGATTATTCAATAGCAAGAAGGGAGAGGAAGTTTGCTTCTTGTTCTTCGTTTCCACATCATTTATTTTTAACAGCTGGTAATATAACACTATAAAGTATTACTCCCTCCGTCTCCGTTTTCTTTTAGTAGATATACTAAAAATAGTTATCAATTTCAGAAATAATTGACCATTTTTTTCAAGTCTACTATTAGTACTTAAGTCACTCTAAAATTTAAAAAGTCCATCTAAAATTTGAAAAGAATGATTATAGTATGTTTTTAAAAAGTGCCTCAAATTATAATAAAGTTATATTAGTCAAATTACAAATCTTGCTAAACCTTGTCCCATCAAGTAAAAGAAACGGAAAGAGTAGTGTATATGACTTAAATAGAGAGTAAAACTAAGAAGACCGAACAGACGAGAACTGAGCAGACATTTATCCACAAATAGCAAGTCCATTACAACTACTTACCAGTAAATTATGCGATAATTGAGATCAAATATATGCACTGCTTGCCCCATTGATTGCAATATGCTCAAATACTGTTTATCAGTAAGCTTCACTGCGGCTGGACCTCCACCGCTGCTGCCGCAACGCTCAGTTTTACTACTACTCTCTCTTTGCAAAGGTGACGAATGCCTGAAGGAAGTGGAGCCCTTTTTCCACAATGCATCAGTAGAACCCCTAATCCGAGGAGGCCGTTGCGGGGACATAGAATGAGACCTTTGCCTCTCTGATCTACCATCATTTGAAACCATAAGTTTGGACATCTCCTGCTTCAACTGAGCATGCCCTGCCTCCAATTCTTGGATCTTCTTTAGCAAGTCCTCAGTTGGGGGTATTGCACCTTTAGCTGAAACTGTTGTGTCTTCCATTCCACGATTCAATTTTGATAAACCCCCACGTCAATTTCAGTTTTGAACAAACCCCACTTCAAGTTTTCAGCACGAAATTCGATTTTGATTAAACACAGCTTCAGATTCAGCAGAAGAAAAAAAATATGAAATTTGGTCAAACCCTCAAGATAACATCTAGGAATATCGATCTAATGCCAAATTTGACAAAAAGAAGAACCCCACTATATATCTATGTCTGTATAGTCGTATAGACAAGACTATTTTTGCACATTTTGCAGCTCATTGCTAGCTGAAAAAAAAAACCTAAAAAAATGGCAACTCCGGATACCCTTTCAGTAAGCAACCTTTTCTTTTAGCTCTCTGCCTTGTTCCTTTTTTTTAATGGTTATTTTCTGAAGATTATAGTGCTTTGTTTATCTCTCTAATTGATTCTGACCAATTCTTTGTTCTTTGTTATGACCGCCAAAACAATTTTCTATTCTCAGAAAAAAGAGCGTGAGATAACGCGACTGGTAACTAATTATATTCTGATTGTTAGGGGGTTTGTCTGGTCGAAGATAGTCAGTCCGCAATCTTTTCATCTGTCCTTTTTTTTCTTTTTATACACTCTGCTCCTTTTATAATAAGTAACATTTTTACTTTTTATTTTATTTTAAAATATGTAAGTGATATTTTGTATAATTAGAAAGAATATATTTAGAGTTTAATTAATGCTTATCGTTTTCTCTTGAAAAATATTGGACATGAGTAATTCATTCTCTAGTTCTATTCCTAAGCTATTATTTGTAGGGAACGATAGAAAAAATTAAGGAAAAGAAATTGGATGATTATACTGGTATTTTGTAGGTTGTTAAGTTCAAGAGAAGGTTGGTTAGATAATTTGGATTGTAGATTTTTCTAAAATGATAGTTGTCTTGTAAAAAAAATTTAGTTTTTTAAGAAGAGCGGGGTAAGCGTGGAGTTCAACTATTCAACTTATATCTCCCATTAAATTTGAGATGGACTATTAGTACCTAATAGAGTAATTTGTGTGTATAAAGTGGGTAGGGGAAGAAAAAAGAAAGGGAAAAGGGTTAAAAATGTTCTTAAAACTATATGAAATTGAATAAAAATGTCTTCCGTGAATAATTTGGTTCAAAAATATTCCTACAATCAGTATTTTGGTTCAAAAA
>JACEIK010007869.1:0-69792 GCA_018107945.1 Datura stramonium
GGGATTTTGGGGATACAAGAATAGAACTATTCCCTAGTTGAATTTCCACTTACCTGGCTAAGAATTCCCTGAAGAATAAGGCTTGAATTTTTGCACTGATGAGGAAACCAAGTTCTTTCTTGAGAGAAGAAGTACGATCGTTTTTTCTGAGAGTTAGCGTGGGGAATGAGGGGGAAAACCGTTCAATCCCTCAAATATCTTTGAAATTATAATTAAAACAATGTAGTTTAGGGACTAGATATGTGAGAAATTTCAAAAATATCCCTGGAAATAAAATCTGAAAACTGTCCGATAGGGTCCCAACCGGTCACTCAGCGAGTCGTTGGTTGTGACCACGACTCGTTGGGACCTTTCGTTGGTCCTACTGTCTGAGGCTTGAAAATACTATATCTGGAAACAGGGGCCACCAGGACTTGTTGGACCCGTTGGTTCATCCCGTGGCCACTGTATGAGAAACCTGGAGGGTCTGACGACGGGTGACATAACGACTTGTTGGTGGACCTAATAGGTTGTTCTGTCCAGTCGTTAGGTTCACTGAAAGGATTTTAGATAATTCTCTAAGTTGACACGAAGGGTGATGACAATAACTCATGGTGGGAAACAACAGGTCGTTGTTTCCACTTGTCGTCACTGGAAGGTGGTTTCTGGATCTTCACCTGACGACTCTCACAACGGGTCGTTGTTTCCGACATGACTCATTGGTTGAGTTGTGGAGTCCTGGAAAAGATTTATGTGCTGGGGAAATAATGACTTACAGGACGACTCGTTGTTTCTCACAACGGGTCATTCCTTGTCTCGTGGGTTCCCGAGAGACTAAACACAGTTGACCACGACTGACACAACGAGTTGTTGGAGCTGACCACGAGTCGTTGTCTCAGTCGTTTTGAGACAAATTTCTTGGATTTCATCGGGATTTTTCTTGCAAGGTCTGAGCCTGGTCTAGGAAAGTTTTGGGGTGCTACAATATCTCCATGTTGGGATCATTTGTCCTTCAATGAAGACTAAAGTTGCAGGAAACTTAGGGAAAGAGCTGAAATTCCTAGACGGAGACTATGAGCTGATTTCTGAAGGAGTAACTGACTCCGAGTTGACTTAACTATACAAACTGAGTTGATGCAACTAGAATGCACATAGAAAATCTGAATAAAGCAGATAAGTATGGAACCGAACAGAGAACTAAGGAGGGATTCAGTACTTGATACTGGAACTTAACTGGAAGGAAATAAGTGAGGGTATCTGGCCATCATGTCTGCTTCTACTTCCCATGTGGCTCCCTCAACTAGTTAGTTCCTCCACAAAACTTTTACTGAAGCGACTTTCTTGTTTCTCAACTTATGAACCTAACGGTCAAGAATCTGAACTAAGACCTCTTCAAAAAGAGACTGTCTTTTATTCCCACGTTGTCAAGTGGAACAACTGAAGTTAGATCACCGATGCACTTCTTCAATAGTGACACATGGAAGACAGGGTGCACCAATGCTAACTCTGGAGGTAGTTCTAACTCATATGCCACACTGCCGATTCGCTTCAAAATTCTGTAGGGTCCCACATATCTCGAACTGAGTTTTTCTTTCTTCCCAAATCTCATCACCCCTATCATGGGTGAAATTTTTAGATAAACCCATTCATCCACTACAAACTCTAATTCTCTTCTCCTCACATCAGCTTAAGATTTCTGACGGCTTTGTGTTATTTTTAACCTCTTCCTGATAAGTTGCACCTTCTGAGCTTGACCTGGGTACAAAGTCCTTTCTGAAATGACTTCTAGAAATACGAGGTGAACTGGGTACCTCTATATGAAATAATGGACAAGGGCACCCCATGCAGTCTAACCAACTCCCAGATATATAGCCTAGCATAATCCTCAGCTGAGTCTGTAGTTTTAACTAGGAGGAAATGTGCTGACTTGGTCATTCGGTCTACTACCACCCAAATTGAATCATGTAGCCGACGAGTACGAGGTAGACCTGTAAGAAAGTCCATATTCACTTTTTTCCACTTCCATGTGGGTATGCTGATATCCTGATTCATACCCCCAGGTCTCTGATGTTCCACCTTAACCTGCTGGCAGTTCGGGAACTTAGCCACAAATACTGTTATTTCTCTTTTCATGCCATTCCACCAGTAAATATCCTATGGATCACGGTACATTTTAGTGGGACCTAGGTGGATAAAATATCTCAAACTGTGTGCTTCAACCAATATCTGTTGTCTCAAGTCACCTACATCCTGTACACATAGTCTACCCTGGTAATGGAGTACAACATCTCCCTTTTTGGAGAAAGCCTCCATTTCTTTTTTGAGAACTACTTCCTTTAGCTTAAGCAGTATGGGATCTTCATCTTGCCTTGACTTAACTTCAACGACTAATGAGGAATCTGATCCACTCTGCACCACTACTCCGCCCTTAGCTGAATCAACCAACTGCACTCCTAACCGAGCTAACTTGTGAATATCCTTTGCCATTTCTTTTCTGCTCTCTTCAACATAAGCCACGCTCCCAATAGATATCCTGCTTAGGGCATCAACCACCATATTGGCTTTGCCCGGGTGGTAAAACACACTCATGTTGTAATCCTTCAATAGCTCCAACCACCTTCTCTGACGAAGATTTAAGTCTTTCTGACTAAACACATACTGAAGGCTCTTGTGATCGGTGAAAACATCCACGTGAGCCCCGTAAAGGTAGTGCCTCCATATATTCAATGCAAACACCACTACTACCAACTCAAGGTCATGAGTCGGATAGTTCTTTTCATGAACCTTGAGCTGTCTAGAGGCGTAAGCTATCACCTTACCCCAATGCGTTAGAACGCAATCGAGTCCAACTCTAGAAGTCACAGTACACTATGAACCCATTTGTTCCTTCCAGTAAGATTAACACAGGAGTGGTAGTGAGTCGAGTTTTCAACTCATGGAAACTTTTCTAACACTCATTTAACGACTGAAATTTCACCTTTTTCTGGGTCAACCTAGTCAGAGGAGATGCAATAGAGGAAAAACCTTCCACAAAACGTCGGTATTAATCGGCTAGACCTAAGAAACTTCTGATTTCAGTTGGGGAAGTAGGTCTTGGCCAGTCTTTCACTGCTGCTATCTTTTGAGGATCTACCTGAATACCCTCACCCGAGATCACGTGACCAAGAAAAGCCACAGACTTCAACCAGAACTCACACTTTCTGAACTTAGCGAACAACTGGCGGTCTCTGAGCGTCTGTAGCACTATCCTCAAATGGTTAGCACGTTCTTCCTCGCTTCTAGAGTATACCAGAATGTCATCAATGAATACAATGATGAACATGTCTAGATACGGCTTGGAAACCCTATTCATCAGGTCCATGAAAGTTGCGGGGGAATTAGTTAGTCCAAAGGACATAACCACGACTTCGAAGTGACCATACCGAGTTTTGAAGGTTGTTTTCGATATGTCACATTCTCTGACCCTTAGCTGATGATACCCCAACCTGAGATCTACCTTGGAGAAACAACTGGCTCCCTAAAGCTGATCGAACAAGTCGTCAACCCTGGGTAGGGGATACCTATTCTTAACCATGACCTTATTCAACTAACTATAGTCGATACACATTCTGAGGGTACTGTCTTTCTTTCGCATGAATAATACTGGAGCACCCCATGGAGAGATGTTGGGCATGATGAAACATTTATCAAAGAGGTCTTTTAGCTGCTCCTTCAACTCCTTAAGCTCAGCTGGAGTCATTCTGTAAGGAGGGATAGAGATGGGCTGAGTGTTTGGAAGTAGGTCTATGCCAAAGTCTATTTCCCACTTAGGAGGGACTCCGGGAAGATCTTTGGGAAACACATTGTGGAACTTGCTGACAACTAAAACTGACTGGATAATTAGGGTCTCAGAGATGGAATCTTTGACCCGAAACTAGATGATAAATACACCCTTTAGAAATAAGCTTTCTTGCCTTAAGGTAGGAAATAAATCGACCCTTAAGCGTTGAAATACTGCCCATCCACTTTAAAATTGGCTCGTTAGGGAACTGAAATCTAAAGACTCTAGTTCTGCAGTCGACTAAGGCATAACCGAAGTGTAATCAATCCTTGCCAAGAACGAGATCGAAATCAACCATGTCTAACTCTATGAGATCAGTTGGAATGACCTTATTCAAGATTGAGATTGGGCAGTTTCTATACACCCGGCTGGCTCTAACTGACTCACCAACTGGGGTAGATAGTGAGAATGGTTCTGAGAGGACCTCTAGACTGATATCAAACTGGAAAGCTACATAGGGAGTCATGAATGATAGTATGGCTCCTGAATCTAGTAGGCCATATACATCTACATGGAAAAGACATAACATACCCGTGACCACATCAGGTGAGCTCTCATGATCCTGATGAGGGGACAAAGCATAACAAAGGTTTTGGCGCTGACCGCCATCCGTACCTGAAGTGTTGGCCTACTGAGCTGGTCGGCTTACTGGAGCTACTGAAGTGGTGGATTGAGATCTCCCCCATCCTGTCGACGGGCATTCTTTGAGCCGATAGCCTAACTGTCCACACACCCAAAGAAACCCTTTCGGCCCTGAAGGCATTCCCCTGGATGGTTCTTGCCACACTTAGGGCAAGCTGGGCAGTGGTTGCTGGCGCAGTGAATTTGGGACTATGAGCCAGATGCTCCACCCCTCCGATCCTTGCAGGATTGAAAAGTAGGAGCGCTAGCTGAAGTGGGTGTTGGAGCCCTTTGCTGTTGCTATGGGCAGACACTACCGCCAGACCTCTGGTGGCTATAATCTGATTGGCCGGTCCTAGCCGGCTTACTCTCCTGCTCCAAGTCTTTCAACTTTTCTGCCGCAATTCACTGGGCATGAACGATGAGGCTGGAGAGGTCACTATCCATGATGAACATTGCAGTCCTGCACTCCTTAAGGAACAAGTTCAATAATTCGTTGATGAACTTCAACATGCGAGCCCTTGGCTCAGTTACCATCTCCGGAGCATATTTCGACAATCGTGTGAACTCTAGTGCATACTCTTCCACCGTCCTATTGCCATGTTTCAAATTCATAAATTTTGCTACCTTAGCCTCCCTGATCTCCAAGGGGAAGAATCTGTCTAGGAAGGTTGTTGTGAACTCCTCCCACTCCACCGGTTCTGCTCTCGCTGGTCTCCCTTCCTTCCATTGATCGTACCAGATCTGAGCTACCCCTTTCAACTGATAGACAGCTAGGTCAGCACTCTCAGTGGAGCTAACGCCCATAATCTGGGTGATCTTTCGTATCTCATCCACGAACTCCTATGGGTCCTCTCCCACCTTAGATACATGAAAGGATAAAGGGTTCATCTGGGTGAAGTCCCGAACTCGGGTAGCTGCTGCGGACCCATTCGTGTTAACTGGAACCACCTGTTGGTTCATCTGATTCGTGACTGTCTGTGCCAACAGCTGGATTGCCACTCTAAACTCCACTGAGGACACTTGGTCGTCCTAAGGGGCTGCTGGAGCTGGTGGGGCAAGTCGGTGAGCGTTGCCGGCCCTTCTGTCGTTACCACATCGTGGAGGCATGATTTCACTGAAACAAAATAGAGCATGAGTTAGAAGAGAATTTCTGGAATTGAATTTCAACACACGATAAATAGTATGAACAAAAAGGAGTTTTCATAATAATGTCTCATAGCCTCCCCGTCACAAGTGTGGCGCGCTTCACACCCATGAAAAGGACTCTACTCGATGCGGCTTTCAGACATCCTAGGATACTCTAAACCTAGTGCTTTGATACCAAATTTGTCACCCCCCGAGTTTATACCCTGGATGAGACATGTTATTTGGAGTCACAAGTAACCCCAAGTCAACCCATGATCTATCATAACATTGGCATTCTGAGTAAAAACATCGCGGAAGCTTTAAAATAATAAAATAAATCATTTTTTATGAAGCATAACTAAATCATAAAGTTCTAAAACAACCGAAACAAAGCTGAAAAATCTAAATCTATGTATGTGTATGAAAACCATCTATCTGATGAGTTGCTGGGACAAGCCCCTAGCTAACTCTAAGTCTAACTGAAAGAAATATAACTGAAAAGAAATAATCCTCGTCCTCGAAAGATGAGGACTCACCACTGATGCAGCTGAAAACTTCTGGGCGAGATCTGGTAACAGTGCTGAGACTGAGAACTTGCAGCTGTATCATAAAATGATACATCATAAAAGGTACGTGTCAGTACTTTGAAAGTACTAAGTAAGTAGGAGAAACCATAATACGAAGAATAAAATAACTGAACTGGAAAGACATGCAATGACCAACTGAAATGTTGAAACTGAATAAACTGAACTATACTAAGATGGTCAAAATGACCCTATTTGATGGTCAAAGACATGCCCTAAATCTGAGATATTAAGCTGAAATATTGTACTGAACTTATCTGAACTGGGTAGTCTGAAACCGTTTTGAACTGAGCTAATTTGAGACTGAACTAAACTGACTAGTGGGAGAGTCTATAACCGACATATAACCACGTGAGTTAGACGTGGAGTCTGATGTATACACCCCATCGGTAGGACCCAATATACCTTTCCAGGGTATAAAGACATGAACTGGGTGATCACAAGTCTGGGGCCATGAGGCCAATAAAATATAACCTATGGTGGCAATGTAATTCTGGAAACCTGGATTCGCTGGAACTCCAGTCTGCTTGGTGCTAAGTACTACTCCCACTAGATAGTCCTAAACTGACTACTAAGCTGATAGCTCGAAACTGGGGCCTAAGACTAAGTCAGGAATACCTATCTGGAAGTACCTTTAGAGTCTCATCGGACCAGATTCTGTAACTGGTGTTCTAAGACAGGTCAGAGCTGCTTATCTGGAAGCGTCGTAACCGTCTAAAGAATAAACTATAATATGAAACTGGGGTCCTAAGGCTGGTTAGAGCTGCTAATCTAAAAGTGTCATGACCTCCTAAATAACCACTAAAATCTGATAACTGGGAGGCATCACTGACACCTCAAGAATTAACTGTAGTCAAACTGATCAGCTAACATTGTCTGGACAACACTGAGTGTAATAATCTGACTGAGACTGGACTGTAAGTATCTGACTTACATTTTCACATACACTAATAATATGGGGATTTCAAGTCTCTTAGAATCAAGCTACAGGGAAACTGGTCCAACACGCAAGATTCCAAATTCTACTGAACTGAGAACTAGGGCTAAATCATTCCACAAAATGCTATTCTCATAAATGTCTAGAAATAGGGAATAATAAGTAGTTAAAAATCATGAGAAATACTCTATTGGAAATCTCAAAGATATTAGTATGATAATTATTCTATTTTTCGATTCCACATGGCTGAACTGATAGAGAAAAATAGAGGGGATTTGGGGACACAAAGGAAGAACTATTCCCTTGTTGAATTCCCACATACCTGGCTAAGAATTCCCTAAAGAAGAAGGCTTGAATTTCTGTACTGATGAGGAAACCTATTTCTTGCTTGAGAGAAGAAGTACGATCATTTTTCTGAGAGTTAGCGTGGGGAATGAAGGGGAAAATCGTTCAATTCCTCAAATATATCTGAAATTATACTTAAAACAACATAGTTTAGGGACTAGATAGGTGGGAAATTGCAAAAATATCCCTGAAAATAAAATATGAAAACTGGCCAACAAGGTCCCAACGGGTCACTCAACGAGTCGTTGGTTGTGACTACGACTCGTTGGGACCTCTCATTGGTCCTATTGTCTGAGGTTTGAAAACACTGGATCTGGCAACGGGAGTTACCACGACTCGAAGTATGAACCAATGGGTCGTTGGTTCCTCCCATGGCCACTGTATGAGGAAACCTGGAGGGTTTGACGACAAGTGACACAACGACTCGTTGGTGGATCTAACGGGTCATTGTGTCCAGTCATTAGGTTCACTGGAAGGATTTCTGAAAATTCTCTAATTTGACACGACGGGTGATGAGAACGACTCGTGGTGGGAAACAATGGGCTCGTCTTCATTGGAAGGTGGTTTCTGGATCTTCACCCAACGACTCTCACAACGGGCCGTTATTTCCGAAAATGACTCGTTGGTTGAGTCATGAGGTCCTGGAAAGGATTTCTGTACTGGGGAAACAACGACTGACAAGATGACTTGTTGTTTCTCACAACGGGTCGTTCCTCATCTCGTGGGTTCCCGAGAGACTAAACATTGCTGACCACGACTGACACAACGAGTCGTTGGAGCTGACCACGACTCATTGTCTCAGTCGTTCTGAGACAAATTTCCTGGTTTTCTTCTGGATTTTTCTTGCAAGGTCCGAGCCTGGTCTATGAAAGTTTCGGGGTGTTACACCTCAGAGGTCATTTATAGTTTTTCGATTTTTAATTAATTTAATTACGTTTGATTTAGTTAAAAAAAACAAATATAAAGGCCCAATTTAGTTACTTTTGATTTTTTTAGTTGTTTGATTTAGTTCTAAAAAAAACTGAAAAATCGAAAAAATCGAAAGAACCGATTAAAACTGAAACAGAAAAAATTGATTTTATATTGATTTGATTTGGTTTATCGATTTAATAAATCGATGTGATTGATTTAGTAATTTTTTAATGAAAAATTAAACCAACCCAACTTATTACACCCCTACTGTTCGGGCGTTGGAGAGACCATATAAACTTTTGGCATGAGCCGTGGATCAAACCCAACCATGTACTATGTAATCTTATTCAAGGACCACTCCCATACCATGAAATGTCTACAACCCCACGTTGCTGTTGATGTAAGGACAATTGGGTATTAGCAGACCTTTCTTTTGACCTGCCTGAGAACATCATTAAGCTAATTCACTTTGTATACCTACTGCAATACACACACTCTTATGATCTATTACTTGGTGGCTCACACAAGACTAATTACATCTAGTTACCTACATCATATAAATGTTCTTCAATCGCCTCATTGTAGGCTATGTGATAATGAGGAAGAGACTGTTAGTCACCTGTTTCTCTTATGCTCTAAAGTCCAACCGTATGTTATGAACTGAACTAGGGATTTCTCAACATGTTCAAACGCTGGACATCACCTCAAATCACTCCTACACCTGGCTTCAGGCATTTACTCATGCTTCCAGTAGTATCTCTTTTTGTCCAACAAAAGTTTTTCATAATATAAATAACAAAAAAATAGTTTTAAAAAAAATTAGATCAAAAAAAGAATATTATATATTGCATATTACAACGAAAAAGTACGAATACATGGCCAACAACGCCTACGCAAATACTAGTACCAGTGATAAGTACCAAAGACACGAAGGGTAAAATAGTCAAAGCAAGAAATTGTAAGAAAACCCAAAGACCAAGATTCTGACTAATGTCTGTCTAGATGAACCCGCCACACTTTATGCTGCTATACTCCATTGGCTTTTTCCACATTCCAATCCTCAATTTGCCTCCTTTCTTTCAAATTAAACTATACTTTCCTTTCTTCCCTTACCAAAACCCACCCCNTGTCACCCCGTACCCCTCCTCACCCATTCAAGAAAACCCTTTACTCTCTCAAACCCCAAATCCTCCCATTTTCTTCTACCGAAACGCTCTTTTTGTGTTTCTGCGTGTAGATTCAAGTAAATTGAGGTAAAAGGGTGTCTGAGAAAAATGGTGCATTCCTTCTTCCGCGTGCTGGGTGTGTTCCTCCTGTTGAGCTCCAGCTTCATCCACCCCACAACCTCAAAATCCACCATTGAGCCATGTTCCAACTCTGACACTTGCTCTTCCCTACTTGGCTACTCTCTTTATACTGACCTTAAGGTTTCTGAAGTAGCCTCACTCTTTCAGACCGACCCAATCTCTCTTCTCACTACCAATGCTATTGATATCTCATATCCAGATGTTGAAAACCACATACTTCCAGCTAAATTGTTCCTCAAGGTCCCTGTTACTTGTTCTTGCGTTGATGGGATCTTTAAGTCTGCCTTTGTTCACTACAAGACTCGACCTTCTGATACTCTGTCTTTAATTGCTGACACAATCTATGGTGGTCTTGTTTCTGCGGACCAGATCAAGGAAGGCAATCCCAATGCTGTAGGTCCTGACCCTTCAGTGCTCAATGTTGGGACCAACCTTTGGATTCCTCTTCCTTGCACTTGCTTTAATGGGACTGACAATAATCTTCCTGCTATTTATATGTCCTATGTTGTTAGACCTGTGGATACTCTTGCAGGGATTGCTGCTAGGTACTCCACCACTCTCACTGACCTTATGAATGTCAATGCATTGGGCGGTCCTTCTATTAAGGAGGGTGACATTCTTTCCATTCCCTTGTCTGGTGAGCAACCCACTCTACCTTTTTCTTTGTTTTTCTGCTTCTTCATTTTGTGTGTGTTTATGCTACTTAGTGGCTCAAAATGTTTTGATTTTCCATGTGCAATATTGAACCTTATGTATGCCCTATGCGTATCTGTGCTTAATTGGATTTTGGGATTCTTGGAATGAAAGGAACTTGGATTATTCAAGCTATTTATAAGTAATTTTGAATGATTAGGAAACATATTATGAAGGATGTGCATCTACATTTAATGTAGCTTCTTGGTACTTACCTTTTGAAGGGCCAATTTGGCCGATGAGGCATGCATGCCATGCTATTGGTAAATATGTTTATTATGGGTCTGTGGATGTTGTACACATAAAAGATGGTTCCTATAACCTTCTAGAGCATATGTTTGAGAGATTTCATCTCCAACACAAGAACCCTCCTTTGTGTCTACCTTTTCCCCCTTCTGTAATCTAATAAAGTGAAATCAGTTGCGTGCAAGCTAGGACTTTATTTAGACATTGTTTATAACTGAAGTTACTTTAATAGTTGATATTATGCCAAGGCTTATGAAGCATATGTGAATATAAGTTTATTAATCTTTTTGGGTGATTTCCTTTTATCTTCTTAAAAGGAAATGTTCTTTCTTTGATATTCCTGGTGAGAACTGCTTAGGATGACCAGTGTGGTTAGACCTCATAATTCTATATGTGGGATTATGGAGTCAACAGTTGAGTGTCACCTGTAAGCATCTTTTTCTCTTCTTGTCAGAAAATGTAAATGAAATACTTGAAGTTCTTGAAAAGAAATGTTAAAGTATCATAAGCCCGGAGTAGCATGTCAAGATTTTTTTTAAAACAATTTTAGGTGACTAAGAGAACAGTACATGAATCCTTATTTATAGATTGGATATAACATTTCGCAGTTGGGTAATATACCGTTTCTGGTTAAATCAGAAACAGATACTCTTTCCCTTTCTTGTAGTTCTTAAGTATTTCTTCTTATGAGTTTTCATTGTTTTGTGTTCTTAATTCTTCTGGAGGTTGTAATGTCTCTACTAGGAACTTCTTTATAGGAGATTTTCACACAATGCTCTGCCATAATGTTTCCTTGTTGGATATCCAGTGTTTGTAAACAAGGATATAACCTTAATTATGTTAAACTTAGCGGCAGCGTTGCAGTAAAGCTACTTGATTTCTTTGATTATAGATGTTTGATAATGATAGATGCTGTTTCTTCTCTCTGCAGCTTGTACGTCTAGCTTCCCAAGATCTGCCTCAGATTATGCCTTATCTGTTGCGAATGGAAGCTATGCTATTACAGCTAGCCACTGTGTGCAATGCAGTTGTGGACCAGGGAGTAGGAAGTAAGTCAGCAGATTATCTGCTTTCAAATTCATTTGCAGTTATCCAGGTCTTTCGGAAGTTTTGATCATGATATTGCTGGTTATTTTGCAGTTTGTACTGCATGCCAGCTTCCTTAGCAGTTTCTTGCTCAAGCATGCAGTGCAAGAACAGCAATCTCATGCTGGGAAATGTTACTGTACAACAGACTGGCGGTGGTTGCAATGTGACTTCTTGCAATTACAGCGGCCTTGTTAATGGAACCATCATCACTACGTGAGCATCATAGTTCAATTTTCTGCTCTTAATTTCTTAGCTATTATGGTCTCTGATTTCTATTGCTTATGGCCTTTGACACTTCGCATGTCCTTGTGCTGGATGCAGATTATCCACATCTCTTCAACCTCGATGCCCTGGTAAATATTCAATTGATATTCCTTTCTATTTGGTGTTTTATGAAATATAGAGAAGACCAAAACATATCTGTGCTGTGTTGAGATTAATAATACGGGAAAAGGGTAAAAAATATCCCTCTACTTTTGTCTATTAGCTAACATTGTCCCTCGTTGTACTATAGGGCCAAATATACCCCGCCGTTAACAAAGTGAGTAAAAACATCCCTATTTTGGACGGAATCCCCCAAAACAAATAAAAATACTCAATTTTCTTAAATAACCCGTTCCTCACACTTAACCTGACCCAACCCGATCCGACACACCTAATTAATTTAATCAATATCAAATTAAACCCAATACTCTCACCACCAGCTTCAGCACAACCAACAACCAACGACTGGAAAAAAAAATGAATGGAATTTCCTCGAAAAAAGAAAAAATAATAAGTTAAACTAAAGTAAAAAAGACCGAGCGTTCTCTAGGGATGGACAAGACAACCAATTCATGGAACTCTCACTAGTAAAAGAAAATGAGAAAAATACAGTAATATTGTTGTGTCTAAGAGGTTCTGTTTTGAAAGCATAGTATTAATGATGATGATAATTGATGAGATGGGGTGGGGGTTGTGTAGGGAAGGTGGTGAGCTGCTATCAATAGATAGAGCGCATGAGGGGTGGGATGGGGTGGTGGAGCAACGCCATATCCGAAAAATTCATCCGCCATGAACAAACTCAGAAAGAAATTGAAGACAAAATCTGCTTCCCTCCATCACCAGTCACTGAGAAAATCTTCAAATTCGTTGGCACTCCTTCAACTCCCTCTTAACCTCCCATCCTTGGGAAAAAATTTAATATTCCAAAAAATTTCAAGAAATATCCTTGTGGAACTGATTTGTTTTGGGAGAAATGAGATTTGGGAGAAATTTCAAGAAAAACCCTCCAGCACCGGATGGGATTTGGGGACATGAATTTGTTCATTAGCATATTAATTAAAAAGAAAAAAATGGGTTAGAGTATTTATAATTGGGGTTTAATTTGACATTGGTTAAATTAATTAGGTGGGTCGAGTTGGTTTAAGTGTGAGGAATGGGTTATTTAGGAAAATCGGGTATTTTTATTTGATTTGGGGGATTCCGTCCAAAATAGGGATATTTTTGTTTACTTTGTTAATGGAGGGAGTATATTTGGTCCTATAGTATAACGAGGGACAAAGTTAGCTAATAGACGAAAGTAAAAAGATATTTTTGACCCTTTTCCCTTAATAATATGCTCTGGTCATCCTCATGCATTATGCTACAAATTTCTATACGAATGTGCATCCACATGAAAGACAACTTATTCAATCAATCAGTTATATTGGGTGTTGAGGCATTTCATTTTGTGAAGAATCTTTAGAATTTAGAACTACATCTGTGAAATATACTTCATGGCTTGTTATGACTTATTTTCAGCAGATCATTTCACTAGAATGTGCTGCAAATGTTCTTTTCTTTCTTTTGCTTAATACAACAAATGTTTTTCCCTATTTCATTATTCTACAATCAAAATTTTTCAGGACCCCAGCAATTTCCTCCACTTGTTGCCCCACCTACATCAGTAGGCCCAGACTCAATATTTGCTCCTGCCCCTTCACCTTCTGAATCTGGTGGTGCTCCCATGGATGGTCCACATTCTTCTGTGGTGCCTGCATCTGGCTCAGTCATAGCATTTCCACCTTCAGGTGGACCGAGTGGAAGTGCATCTTCTGCTTGCTCGTTGAACCCTTTTGTTAGTTTTCCTATTGCAGTTTTCTTGTATTTGTCTATGAAATACGCCATCGCACTTCCATTATAATCCTCATGAGTCATGGATGACACCAGGTGAGGNACCAGGTGAGGGATTTTTACCCCTATTAGTTAGATTAAAGAGGAAGGATGTGGAATTTTGTGTTGCTGTTCTCCGTACAGGTGTAACTTTCACTTGAAGATTGTACTATTTATTGCTCCCAAATTCTGAATTAATTTTGTGATTTTCTTTGTGAAATTTTATTCTAACCCTTCATGTATGACCATTGATATCTGTGTATCTGTTTTTGCATAGTCTATTGCTGTGTTTCATGCAATACCTTGTTATAATCTACGTTGTTCTGACTCTCCAAAATGCTCCTCTAAAAGTGGTGCATTGTTGGAACATCCAGTATGATGAGGCAACATTTTTGGAGAATCCGAGCAAATATAGCTAATACTATCAAGGTGCAGAAAATAAACTAAAGGATCAGCTTAACGACAAAGTCCTCTTCAGAAACGTAGGAGTTGGAGGTATCATATATTAGTGAATATATATTTGAAGGTATCATAACGACAAAGTCTTTGGACTTCAGGCATCCACTTCAGAAATATTTGAAGAGAGATTGGATATTCCCTTAAAGTTATCTGTCTTCTTTGCATCATTTTGATCTTCCCGCTGATAGATTTGAAGTTATATGCACGGAGCTATGTATAGTTTGTAAGTTAGGGTTGGTGGACTGATTTTAGAGAAAAGGAGAGGAGATGTATGAGACTCTGGGAGGACGGAGGAAGAAGTTCAAGAGGAAGTCTCTGTTTATAAAGGTTCAAGGTAGTTGAATTCTGCACATTAAGCACTGTCCTGATTCCTGAATAAGAAAGCATAACATTCAAAATGCTTGGTCACTCATTTCTCTTAAGCTCTTTTTTGGTTAATTATTATAGAATTACTTTTCCTAAGTTGTGCAGAAGAGGTGGGACTTAGAGACCATTAGTTACCCAAGGTGTGTTTTGAACTTTATGGGACCGTTTGGTTTGACGACAAGTTTATGTTTAGATTATTCTTTTTAATTATTTGTTTTGTTGTATTAAAAATAATATTCATTGCATAATTTTTGAGAGTTGAGTTTATAAAAATACCCTTAGTTGAAAAATGATTTGAGGGATCTCACGAGGTTATTTTTATTATTTATCCTGAAATAATAAATAAAATTTGATATTATTATTTCACTATTTAATTGATAGGACTAATTATTAATCATGATATAATTTATTTCAGGATTAATAATCAAATAAATTATAGTTCAGAATTCACCCGAGAATTTCACATAACCTAAAAGTAATAAAGGCACACACATCAGACCAAAATAAAAATAAAGGAATATACACATGGAGTGTATCTAAATTGATTCTTGATTGAACGTGGAGATTGTGACAAGGACCGCTACAACGGTGCGCCGAGTCAAATTCCACTAAGCTGTCGTTTTCAGTAGGCCAACTGGATATATAGCTTGCACCTATCCTCTCTCATGAACAACGTGATAATCAATACCGCCAAATGTGTCAATCTCTGTATTCAAAATTCAAAAATTTATTACAGTTATTGAGTTCAAATTATTATTTGCAAATTCGTATATAAAGTTTGAGTCAAAATTATTGATTTCAGATCAATTTATTTATACAATTACTTGAGAGAGAAGGAGCACGAATCACGGATAAACAAGAGAAAGTTGCAAGAAAATCACATGAATATCACGGAGAAGGTGTTGGCTTGCACCCAGATATCCTTAGTAACTCCTATTAGCCATCACACAATATTCTGCTTCAATAATTGACTCCGACAATGGATGTTACTTTTCCAAATTTCAAGGGATAAAATTCTCAACCCCAAAAAGCACAAGAAAACATATTTTTGTAGAATTTTCTTCACAACATCAGAAAGTTTGAGAGAATTAACTCATTGGCTAACATAATTAACAGCAAATGCATTGTCCGAACAAGTCAAAAGTTAGATATTGAAGAGTACCAGGCAGACTACAATGTAGGAGACGTCAATTGAAGTAGAAGGAGAATCTTCTATGACTCGCAATGAAGCCGTCGGAAATTCTTTAATCACGACCACATTTTTGATAGAACATGTTATTTCCTTTTATTCGAAATAATAAAATAGAAAACAGATGAAACAGAAAATTTTAGTCCAAGCTTACAATTTATTTGTGTATCTTTAAAAAATTTAATTTTCACTGTTATTCAAGAATTACGGATTAATTTCTTTCAGGATAAAATGAAAATCTATTTTGTAAAAATGGTATTTCAATTTACAGAATTTCTACGAACTCAAATGGCGGAGAAAATCACACAGTGTATATTTATATTTTCTTCTTTTTAAAACGATGCAGAATGCATTGAAGAAAGGGGAGAGTTTTTCGAGTACTTTTCAGTAGAGTAAAATTGAGGCGGAGCCTTGGAATTTATAGCTTGAGGTTTCAGTCTCAACATGTGCAAACATGCCTATTCATAAAGGCAGAATATTTACCGTTTGAAAAAGAAATAAAGTCTGCAAATTTTAAATATGATTCTCGCACAAAACATATCAGTATTTAGGAAAATAAATAACGAAAATTAGAAAATAAATTTAATCAAAAAAATATATCAATCAATCAGATCATTTGACAAAATTCAAATTGAAATCCGAAGTCAAAGCCGAGTCGAGCGATGATGACGACGCATGAGAGACTCTTTTCTTAACTCTTTATGAGCTAGAAAATATGCTTTCATATATAAGCAAAAAAGTTTTCCTCTTCCTATTCAATAAGGGGCAAATGAACTTAGTTCAAATTCCATTTCCCTCCATTTTTAGTTCATACCTTCAGGTTTTTAAAAAATAATTTTCCTTATGAATGAGAAATGGCTATATGATGCATGAAAAACCGTGTCAAGTAAGAATTAATTGCATCTGAATAAGTAGGTTTCCGTTTGAACTTTCTACAGTGAACATATGTCAATTATACTCGGTCAATCGATAGATTTGATATTTAAAAGTCCATCGAGCTTTAGTGTATACCTAGACAATCATAAGTCATACAATCAACCATTTAAACATCTTTTATTCTCATTGTTTTGTTCGTTTTAGTCATGAATATTGCCTGATTTTTTAAGTATGTAGATAATTGACTTTACCAAATCCTTCTCAACGCGGTTTACACTTCTCACTTATATAGGTGATTCCTAACGTATAATTTTGTAGATACACTATATGATAATCCCATATCAAACTTAAAAACTATTAAACAACGGTGTCACTTTATCCTTGGTTCTGAATATTGTCTTCATCTTGAGAATGGACCAATATTTTGTTTTGACAATGTTGAACAATCAATCACAACTTTATTTTTCTCCTTGAACCTAGATCTTGGGATCTCCAATCTTCTAGTTAAAGTTACCACCATGTTGACTTGTCCTCAGCCATAGTCCTACTTTCTTTGATGATTTCTCAATCGACTTTCTAGTTAAGCCTTTTATAAGTGAATCCAACATTATTTTAATACCGTAAAAGTCTCTAAGATTAGACCCGAGGACTGAAATAAAAAAAACAGAAAAAATTATACCAGATCACAGAACGAGTCATCAAGTGACTCGTTAGTCCACTTAACGACTCGTTAAGTGAGTCGTTGGGTGCAGTGAGACCATGAAAAGTTGAGTTTTAGAGAGTCATAACAAGTGGTGAAGTGATCTGTTAAGTATCATTACGAATCGTTAAGTGAAAGCATCAAGAAAGATAAAAAAGTTGGAAGAATTGACCAGTGGTGACAGGTGTCACCTAACGACTCGTCAAGAGGCCTAACGAGTCGTTAGGTCACTCGTTGGGGCTAGCAGAATCGAATTTTTAGTCGGGTTATTAAGGGCGTTTTCATAATTTTTAAGATCCTAACTCCTAAACTAAGTCTTTTTGGAGTTCCAAAAAGGGTGCTTTAAGGGGGTTTATTCATCCTAAACCCTCATTCTACTCCTAAAACTCCAAGTTGAAGATCAAACCTCTCAAGCCTCAAGCATCAAGGTCCTCCTTCTCCTCAAATTTACTTGGGCATCAAACCCTAGCAAGAATCTCATCAAGCCCAGGTATGTAAGACTATGAATGGGGGAAATCTTTCACCCTCATGCCCAATTTCATTCTTATCTCATGATTTCAAGTCTCCAAGCATGATTGATTGAAATTCTAGGTTAGAACCCAATTCTCATGAAATCTCTTATGATCTCTTATGAATTCAAGTTTCTTATGATTAAATTCATTACTTATGATTATGATTACTTCTATCTGATGGATCAATACTTTCAAGTTATTGGTGATTTGGCCCAATTAAGCATGATTTTATAAATTTCAAGCTTATGAGCCTATAATTTCAATTACGACTAATTATTCAAGTATGTATGATTTTCATGATATTCAAGATATATATCATGACTAACTCAATGGCATTATTATCATGACTATTTCACGTATGTCAAGTATGATTATAATTTCATGAATTAGACAAGCCCATGCAAGATCAAGTATGTTTTCACTATGTTGATTATGAGCCATGTGCATGTTTTTGGGAGTAGTGTCTAGCACCAAGTAGGCTAGGGGTTCAAGAAAAGACCGAGCTTCATAACTACGTGCCACCGTAGGTATATATTCATGTTCAAATCTTACAGGGATTCACGAATGATATCACGCCTTAATCATTCCTTGCCTTGGCAAGCTTGGGACATCTCTGTCCACTTGAGCGAGATAGTTGGGGCATTATGTAAGCTCTATCATGATGGTGTTGGTTATGATGAAGTATCTAATTGTTTCTCATGTTATAAGTTATTCATGTTTATGACTTACGATATTATGTTTTATAGCGTATTTGACCCACTGATTCTTTATGAGCTTTTACTTATGATTTCAAGATGTTAAATCAGATGATTTTCTTTCGAAAATCTTGGTTCATTACATTTTAGCTTATGATGAATACCTCATGTTTATGATTACTTCAAGAATACGATTTTTAGCATGTCATCCTTACTCTCATGTTCTAGCTTGTTTTACACTCATGATTTCGGACTATCGATTTACTAGCATGTTAAATTTTCTATACATACTCAGTACATTCAAAGTACTGACGGCATACTCTATGCTATATCATCTCATGATATAGGTTTGAGTGATCAGTATCAACCCTGACATTAGCTCACTCCCGCTTCAGTCCAATGTCAGTTTTTGTGAGTCCCCATGATCCGAGGATGACAGTTTTGGTTCATGTCTCTTTTTCTTATGTATTTTTGTTTTAGACTTAGCGAGCTAGTTGGGGATGTTGTCCCATCAGCCCATCTTATGACTAGAGGCTTTTCAGACAACTATATATAGATGGTTCAATGTTGTTGACTCGTGTCTACGCTTATGTTTTTATGATATACAGATTTCCACTTATATTGTGTTCAAGTTTATTTCCGCTTAGTTATTCTTATAATCATGCCATGTATGTACTATGGGTTAGCTTAGAGCCATTTGTGGTTCTAGTTCCTGTGTCTTGGTCCAAAATCCACGCTCGGGTCGTGACAATTATTCTTTGACCTTATATAGTCAATTATGAATTTCACTAGAGAGTATTTTCTAACGATATTATATCTTCATCAAATGTGATAAGATTTCTCGTTATATATAACAATCTCAATCCTTCCTATTGTTGGTTGACTAATGCAATATATGCATGTAGGTGTCAAAAGGTTTGGGCCAAAAAGGAATGTCTTCTAAGAAGTTTCGGAACCATTCAACTTCTTCACCAGCTTTTTCTAAAGCTTTTAACTCAGACTCCATTGTCGTGCGAGTGATGCATGTCTGTTTGGATGACTTTCAAGACACCGTTCCTCCACCAATAATAAAAGTATATTCACTTGTGGATTTAATTTCAGCTGATCCGCTATTCAATTTTCATTACAATACCCCTCAATAACAATGAGATATAAATTATAGTGCAAAATTCAGTCTTAGATATATCTCAAATATCCCAAAACTCTGTTTTATTTTCATCCAAAGATTTGGCCAGGATTACATGTATATCGACTTAGTTTACTTATCACACAAGCTGTATCTGATAGTGTACAATTCATAATGTGCATTAAACTTTCCAACACTTGAGCATACTCTGATTGAGACTTGCTCTAACCTTTGTTCTTCACAAAAAGCTTGATTTAAATCAATCGAAGTTGTTGTCACCTTGAAGTCCAAATATTTGAATTTTTCAACTACCATGTTAATATAATAAAATTGTGTCTATGTTAGACCTTGAAGAGTCTTGTGGATTTTAATTCCTAGAACTAAATCAGCAACTTGTAAGTCCTTCATATCAAACATGCTAGCAAACATACGCTTCATAATTCGCAATGTCCTTACTCATTATTAACATATCATAAACATATAGATAAACAGTAACTACATGATTTGGAGTATTATTAATGTAAACACATTTATCACACTCATTAATCTTAAACTCATTTAATAATATTATTGGTCAAATTTTGTATGCTATTATTTGGATGCTTGTTTTAGTCTATACAATGACTTAACAAGTCGGCCCACCTTCTTTTTTGTTTTGGGAATCACAAACACTTTATGTTGGTCCATATGAAATTATTCACTCAAATCTCTATTTAAGAAAGTTGTTTTAACATCCATTTAATGATCGTAAGTGGTGACCAAAGCTATTAACACCCGAATGGATGTAATCCATATTACCGATGAGTATGTGTCAAAATAATAAAGGTCTTCTCATTGTCTAAATCTTTTGAAAATAAATTTTTTATTATATTTGTCAATAGTGCCATCGTCTTTCATTTTTATATTAAAATTTATTTAGAACCTAAAAATGATATATTTTCTTATTAACAAAAAGTTCAGCATTCTCTGATCCAATTACCGTATTAATATGAATGTCAGAATTTTCTAATTTATGAACTAAAATGATATGTTTTACTATTGGTGGCATATCCTATGAAAACACAATTAGTAGTTCTCGATCTTATTTTAACCTTTTTGGGTTTAGAAACTTGCACTTTAGATAAATGATAACACTCAATACAACTCTCCCGATTAAGGGAGGTGGCAGCGGTCATTGTCAAGAACAAATATACCCGATGGGTGTCGCGGTCGAATTCCACAAGGAATTGAGTTGATAATCCAAAAGTTATAAATAACTCAAACTAGAATGCATCATCGTTCACATCTGAAAAGTAAAGATGGGGAAAAAAGAGAAAACAATATCAATTTCAAATTTAGCTAAGTGAGGGGAATTCGATTATTGTAATCACAAGTGAGATGGCTAGGGGTGTGCTATTGATTGTCTAACAACTAGAATGGAATTTAATTCATTTCCTTAGATTCAAATTTAGCATAGATAGCAGTGGATAAAATACATTCTCTCGTTTCTCAATCACAAGAATGTTTATGCCTTGGGTTTTCTCAAATCCCAAAGCCAAATCAAATTATCAACCACAAGAGCTTGACGAAGAATCAAGTTATTTATAGCCTTGAACCTCTAATGGAGTGGGAATGTGGGTTTTGACTCTCTCTATCTCAACCCCACACATCAACACTCCAAATCCTCCCTATTGTTTTCTCACTTAATTCTCACCCTTCTTACTCAAGCAAAAACATGAAAAGTAAATAAAATTCATGTTTGCAACCATCAACTTTTACAATTAAAACTTAGAGAAAATAATAGATCTATACTTGCAATTAGAATTCAAGAACAATTAATCAATACCCATTCATTTTTATAAACCCACCATGCACACACCCCTAGCTAGTGAGTTTGCTACTCATATTGAGAGAGAGAGAGAAGATACCAAGAGGACTTTCCTCAAAATTCATCATATGGGTTCACCAACTTGCTTCACAAGATCTATAAAAATGGTGGAATTCTCCCACAATTGGGGGTTTCAAGAAGAATAAGAATAAGAAAAGTCCTTTCTCTTTCTCCAATTCTATGATGTGCAAAACTCCTCTAAAATCTATCTATGAATGAATAATGTGTGGTGTACAATTTAGGGTGATAAATATTTTTACTTTCTTGTGTATAACTTTCCACAACTGTCCTTGGAGGCTTCTAGGTGCTTTGGCAATCTTTCTGGACGTTTTTGCCATTCCATCAGCAAAATGGTTAACTTGCCCTTCGTCCTTATTTAGCAGGTGCCAATCTGCTAGAGCAGGTGCAGACAACCCCACCTATATTTGACCTGTGTTTAGTAGGTGGGGATCCTCTAGAGCAGGTCAAAACGCAGGTGCAAGGCAGTCTCTCATGCATTTCACAGGTTTGGATCCGCAAAAAACATGTCTTTAGCAGCTCACTTCAAGTTCAAATCCTCCACTATTTTTATCTCCTTCAAATGCCTACATAGAGAAGAAAAAGGGCATAAAACCTTTCTAAATTATATGAAAATCAAGAAATAACTCATGCTTAAAAGCCTAATGGTTGGTAAATTACCAACTCATCAAAGCCTAACTTGAACCATTGCTTGTCCTCAAGTAAAATATTTCCCCACAAGAAAAATTGACTTAAGCTTATAGCATTATGGGAGTTGCACATAAGACCCTTAAGACTCGAGACAACCCACAAATCATACACCGACTCAAGAAAAATAAAAGACTCAGACATGTTGCACAAACTCAATTTGCATCACCACAAAGACTTGAAAAATATCCTTATCATTCTTTCTATTCAAAGCAGGGGGCATTTTCATTCAAATCAAAATCAATAAACATCTCAAGTCATTGACATTCAACATTCAACATTCAAGATTTGCCTAAAAGTTCATCACATAACTTGTCTCATTCATACCTCTCAATTGAAATCAAGAATTTCACATTCTTACTCCAAGAATGTAATGTCACTCACCATAAGAGAGAATCTCATCCACACTCGTGTACTTCACATAAAAATAGGGATTATAATATGATGTAAATACACACTCTCTCTCAAAGACATTCAAGTGTACACACATCAAACTATAGGATTGCCCTTCATGTAACTTGTCACTAATGTAGAAGTGCCAAATATGAAATCACTAAGGACTTGCGGATCGTTATGAAGGTTAGGGGTAAGGGTAAGACAACTTTTCATTCTAGTGAATAGAACCTCTTTAATGCCTTTATGATGCACATATAACCTCCCGCTCACATATAGTGAGTCAACTCCATCTTATCTCTTCTTTGTTCATAATCTAAATTTTTCATCAAACCACCTTTTTAACCCTTCGATTTTCTTCGTCAAGCCTCCTTTATACAAGATATAGCACTATCCAATTTATTTCTTTCTTCTTTTGATTCAAGGTTTTTTAACCACCCATTTTTTTCTTTTCATCAAGCAATTGGTGTTACCTCACATTGAATCTCCTTTCTCTTTTTCCCTTTTGTGCACACCCCAAACTTAGGCTTTTGCCTACATATTATTTCATCTTTCCACCCTCAAACTTGGGTTTCAAGCCCCTATTTTATTTTATCACTAGCAATTAGGGAGGAATGGGTGCCAAAAGAGAGGATTCACAAAAGGTTTAAGGCTTGTAATGAGGTTTCCAAGGAAAAGGGTTAAGTCTCAAAAATTGGTTCACTAGGATCGATTGTTAAAGGAAGGTCATTTTGTGGTGAAGTGACTATCTAAGAAGTTCCTAAGTTATCTCCCGCATTCGGATACCTATAGGATTTTGCCTTGAATTATATTCGGGGCAAGTTCTAGATAATAAACATACACAAGAATCTAACAAAATCTTACCACACAAGGCATCACACTCCAAGAATTCTAGCTATTCTCAAAGTCAATTCAAAGGCATGAATTTTGACAAACTATTTCAAGTTTTTTGAACTCGTTTTATGAATCAAAAAGTCAAATAAGAAATGTAGAAATCATGACAAGAGAATGTTTTTCTTCAAATCCATTTGACCCTTTTTCTCAAAAATTCTATTGTTGTGCCAAGTAAAAATTTTGGTAGTGCCTCTCAAAATGAGTGCAACAAAGACTCAAAGAAATGGCACTTTCTCTTAAGAAAGTCACCTTTCAATCCATCATTATAAAATGTCATCTGGTTCGACACAAGAAAATAAGATAAGAAAAAGATGCTCCTTGGGAAAGAACTGTAGTATAAAGAAAATCCTAGGAGTTTATTCATAGTCTACTATCTACAAAGGAGATACTAAATAGCAAGTAATGATGATTTTCCCTTAATAATGATGTCACCCAATCTATCATAGGGCCATATCGTGCATCACTAACTAGTGGGTTACTCAGAATTTACCCCTAATTAAAATAATGCATTGTCATGGATGCACAAGGTTGAACAAAATAAGGGAGGACTGGGTAAAAGAATTCCCTGGTTTGATAGAGGCATCTGTGTTTGAACTGTCAGGCATTTTGGACAGCTACAGGAGCCTAGACGGCTCAAAGCTCAGATACAGTTACAGGAACTCAGACGGCTCAGGTATAGCTACAGGAGCCTAGATGACTCAGATGCAGTTACAGGAGCCCAGATGGCTCAAACACAACTACAGAAGCCCAGACGGCTCGGATACAGTTACAGAAGCCCAGACGGCTCAAATACAGTCACAGGAGCTCAAATGGATCGGATACAGTTATAGGAGCCCTAGTGGATTAAACACGATTAAAGGAGCCAAGATGGCTTAGGAACAGTCACAAGAGCCTGGGAGGCTCGGTTACAGCTTCAAAGATTGAATATACCTTAGTTACAATGTGCCTATGGGCCTATAGTTGTCAAATTGGAAGAGTGTGCATTGCTTGCACTTGTTGGGGCTTATGGGAGCCCAGGTAGGTTATTTTGTGATACCTTCTAGTCTTATGGGGGCCAGGTTAGGTTCTTATTTGTGCTATACTTGTTACCTACAGTCCATGTTGTAAGGTTATTCAGGTTAACTTCTGGCCCTTATAACTGATTACTTCCTGCTATTTATCAGCTTTCATTCAGTCATTATTTACTACCTTATATATTTGGTACATATTGTACTGATTCCCATGCGTGCGGCGCTGCATATTTGCCTGCAGGTTCATATAGATAGGGCTCGAGACCATCTCAGTTGCTGTCCAGATCTAGTAGATTGGCTATCTCCTTTCTTCTGGAGTTTCTAGACATTTAAGGTTTGCTTTTTTTGTTGTACAATATTGGGTAGGTCGGGTCCCTGTCCCAATCACTATTCCACTCTTAGAGGCTTGTAGACTATAGTTTTTCAGTTGTTGGTTGTTGTTGGCCATATGGGGCCTAAGTATGCTATATTGTGCATGTTGGCCGTGATCTTGGGCAGAATTATATGCCCAAGTGATACTCAAATGCTTCATTTTGTCTTGTTTATCCATCGTTATTTGTGCATTCTCATATGATTTGTACTTAAAATGTGAATTTATACTAACCAACATGATTAGTGTTATTTTGCAGGAAAAATGTAATTTTAGGAAGCTAAGATGCATGTTGGTAGAATCGGGAATGGACTCGGAAGCGAGCAGTGGAAAAGGTCAAGGGAAAGCAGCAAATATAGGGGCTCCGCGATGGAGCCGTGTCACGCTGCCATCGCGGAGAAGCTAAGATGCATGTTGGTAGAATCGGGTCTGACCTTGCCAGCAAGGAAAAGGTCAAGGAAAAGCAAGAATTATAGGGCTCCGCGATGGAGCCATTTCACGGGCCGCATCGCGGAGGCATTCTCGCCCCGCTGATTTAAGTTGGCAATTTCCAAAGGAAGGTCCGTGTTGCCTCCATGACACGGGGGCAATGCCACGCGATACAAGCCGCGGCACGTTGGTTGGTATTCACCGAACATCACCTGGGCAGCGGCTCGCACGCGCCGTGGCACGTTGGTTCAAGCCTCGCGTTGCATGCCGTGGGCACGCCGGAGGAGTAAATGTTGAGGGACCCGATTCCGCAGAGGGTCCACGTTAGCTCCATGTCACGAAGGCAAGGCTCGCGATGCACTCCATGACACGTTGGTCAGGCTATCCTAAAAAATTCCCACCGCATAAATAACACACTTAAGTCTACTTTTTAATTATTCTCGACTTAGTTGAGAAAGGACGGGGTTACAGCGCTGAGGGACGAAAAACTTAGGTTCTTCTAATCTCTTTCTCCTTTATTTCAATTGTTTAGAAGGATTTATACTCATTTGATGATGTTTAATCCACAAAATGAGTGGCTAAATTCACTTCTTGCCGAGGTTAAGAACATTTGTAGTGGAATGTAATTGTTGATCATTTTGGGTTTTCATCTTTTCTTCAATGGTTGTTCTATCAATTCTGTTCTTACTTCATTAATGTTTGGCCAATGTTAATGTATATCTAAAAAACTAGCTTTTTATCTTGAAAAGGAAAGAAATTGAAAAGTTGTGAATTGGTAGGATATGACTCTTTCTTGGCTTGGGAAAATTGAGAATTGGATTTACCTTAAGAATAGAAATATATCTCAAAATTCGTATTAGTTAATTAAGGAATCGATTTTTGTATGGCAAGAAAATGAATTTCTTTATCACTTAAATGTAGGTGGAAGCTTCATGATTCTTGTTGCAGAATACTTAAAGTTTCTATTCATAGGTAATAATTTTTGACTAGCAACCGAAGGAAAGATTAACCGAATTGTATCGATAAATTACTTCCCCGCATGTTCGTTAGCCTCGCTTGCTCATTACTATAGTTCGATCACTTTATAATTTTGTCTTAGGATAGTATATATTAGGAAACAAACTCTCAAAATCTTCTTTAAATTGTTGTCCGTATTTTTAAAGTTAGGGTTCATTAACACTTAAGTCGATTATTACCTTGTCTGGCCCTTTGGGATCGATACCGGCTTACTTGAGCTGTTTTACTACTTGTTCGACCACGTGCACTTGCGTGTAGTCTTCTAGAAGCACCGAACAAAGTTTTTGCGCCAAGTGTCGGACCGGCAATTGGTAAAATTGTTTTCCATGTTAGTCTACAATTTCTTATTAGTGTCGACAACTTGATCTTAGCCCTGCCTTTTTGCGTATATTGAATTTTGTTGAACACCGGAAAGAGACAAGGAGCCGGTGGACTCATACTTGTGATCCGGAAAGACACTTATCACAAGGAGAGAAGCTCTAGAGAAAAAGCCTAGCTGTTTCAGACAAACAATCCCGGAGCAACAAATGTAATCCACCACTTGTAAGGGCAAAGTGTTAGTGCCCGAGGAAATGGCAGCCAGGCCGGTTCGCGAAGTGGCAATCCCATGATAACAACGTTACATCAAGCATTCGCAAAACTCCGAGCCGAGGGAGGTTCGAGTTTAAATAGAATATGGTGCAATTGCCGCACACCAACGGCAATTGATAGGTCTCCTCACAAGGATCCACAACAACATCTCCAAAACTTTTGGAGATAAGTGACACTTACATCCCCACCTGAGTGTCAACCGATTACGTAAGGCTTACATTGTTCCCATTTTCACTCTTGGGAGAAGCAAAGAGGTGGTTGAAAGTTGAGCCACTTAATTCTATCACTCACTGGCGATCCGGCAAGAAAACTTCGATATCAGTTTTTCCATCCCAGAAACAAAGAAGATTCCTAGAAGTCGATTCTATGTTTTAAACAAAGAGAGGGGGAGAATCTATCAAGCTTGGGAAAGATTCAAATCTATGTTACGGGATTGTCCTCACCATCACCACCCAATGATGTGCCGGTGCACACTTTTATAGAATGTTTGGAACCCCACACAAAAAATTTTAAGGTAGGACTCAAGCATTGGGGGACAAACATTAGAAAAGACTTATGAGAGTCAGATACTTTTGTTAAATCGTATTTCACAGGAAATCCGGAGTTGAATGCGGACTCTTTAAGGAGGAATGAAAGCTGGTCAGAGTCTTGGAAGTGGATGTTTTT
This sequence comes from Datura stramonium, assembly GCA_018107945.1. Lineage (NCBI taxonomy): Eukaryota > Viridiplantae > Streptophyta > Magnoliopsida > Solanales > Solanaceae > Datura > Datura stramonium. The sequence goes on from JACEIK010007869.1 coordinate 27,660, forward strand.
GGCAAACCTATAGCCGTACGTATAGTCGCAAGCATGTAATCAACTCAACACCCACTTCAAAGAATATGAGCTTGAATCAACCAAGCCCCATTTAATGAAAAGCAGTTGCATTTGATGAAGTATGTGCGGTAGTAATGAACACTCACTGAAAGTGTTGTGTTGCAAATCTTGATCTGAACTTTGTTGGTAATGTACAAGAAATAATCACCAACAAAAGATGGCAACAACTACAACTCTAATTGGAGGAATCATCCGAATTTCCCCCGGGGTAGTAATGAAATGCATCAAGGGCAGAGCTTGAATCGTGAGGCGCAGAAATCAAGGAGGGCAAGAGAATCATCACCTCAATATAGAAGCAAACAATAACACCTCCACCACCAACCCCCAAAGATTGAGGAAATGTTTAAACAATGATAGCTAAATCAAGCTCAATTGCAGTCGACTATGTGAAATTACAAAGCAGATGTAAAAACAATCAGCTAGCTACAAAGGCATCGAGTACCGCGCTTTGGGCAACTAGCCGAGCTCAAAACACCAAAGCCGGTGAGGAGGACTACCGAGTGACACTCGACCAATCCTGGGCAAATGCAAGGACTACAAGGAGTGGTTTACAAACTCAAGGAGGTGGAAACCAGAAAGACCACCTCAAGAATGTGAGCAAAGTGGGAGAAAGAGAGGGAACACGATGATGAGAGGGGGAAGAAGAAGGAAGTCGGGACTCTAAAGACCACTACCCTTGCTCCTCAAAGATTAAAGAAACACAAGGAGGAAGCGTGTTTCAAAAGTTCATGGAGGTGCTTAAACAGGTACACATTAATTTACCTCTTGTTGATGTTTTTGCAGGAGTGCCGAAGTATGAAAAAGTATATCAAGGACATCGTGGCGAACAAAAGTAGGTTGATGGAGTACGCTACGGTGGCACTTACCGAGGAGTGCACTCCCGGGACATGTAATGAAAGGCCTACAAAGCTCAAGGACCCCGAGAGCTTTACAATTCAAATTACAATTGGGAAAATTATTCGAGCTCATGATTATGCGATTTGGGGGAGCGAGCATTAACTTGATGCCGACACGGTGTTCAAGAAGTTTGGTTCAAGAATTCTAGACCAACTACAAGGATTCATGTTAGCGGATCGTTCTTTTTTGGCCTAATTGCATGCATTGTAGAGGACGTGCCGGTGCAAGTGGGCTCCTTATCTTCCCTGGGAGATTTTGTTGTGTCGGGATTTTGAGCCTGAAGTGAAGTCCCATTTATTTTGGGACGTCCTTGGCAACCAGAAAGCGTTGATTGGATGTAGCCGCAGTGGCAGCTAAACATGCGAGCGCATGACAAGGTGGAGGTATTTGATGTGTACAAGGCCACAAAGCTTCCTATCTATGAGGAGTCACAAGAATCAATGCTTGATCAAGCGCATATCGCTCGCATTGTTGATTCGCTGAGATCCAAAGGGGAAAGCTACCACTGGTGATGCCCTTAAACTGAGTTGTGGCAAGAAGATCAAAATGCCACGTTCTCGCTAATGGGCATCGTTGTAAGCCTTACCGGGTGAGGACGTTATTCGGGAGAAGACGTCACACGAGAGGATGATCGAGCTTCAATGATGTCGAGCCGCGACGGTAAACCAAGCGCCGCACGGAGGCAACCCATGAAATTGTTTTAATAGATGCGTAGAATTAGTTAAAAAAGAAAAAGAAAAAGAAAAAAGAAAAAACATAAAAAAATTAAATAAAATAAAAATAAAACAAAAATTGTGTTTGTGTTTGAAACCTATGAATTCTAAACCACTTCTTGTTGTGAAATGAATTTTGTGTGGAATGGAGGGCAAAAATGCCAAGGATCGCAAAGGAAAAATTGAGGTGAGAAAAATAAAAGTGGCGTGACGCTGAGCCTACGTTGGCTCCATGTCACTGAGGAGGGCCTCCGCGTTACCCTCGTGACACGTTGAAGCCAAGTCTGGAATTTTTACAAATCTCCGTAACACTCACGCATGGCTCCGTGTCACTGGAGGGGGTGCTCCGCGTTACCCACGTGACACGTTGAGGTGTAGTGCGTTGCCGAGTCACACCGGGTCACCGGTAACCCGTGAAAACCTCTTTTAACCCCGAAATCCCCTCATTTTTCTCCATTTCCCACTCCCTCCACGACAAACTCCCTAAAATCCTTCCTCCCCCAACGTGACACGGACCTAGGATCGAAATTTCTTCAACTTTCTTCGATTTCACGGGATTAAAGGTATGTTCTTGAACTTAACCTTAATTTTTGCTTAAATTTTTGATTTGAGCACGCGAGGTGAGTAAACCTTGCCCTAAGTGTAAATTAAGCTTGAATTCATGTAAAGTATGATTGATTGATGTTCATAGTATTGTTGTGAGTATATGAACTCGATGGAATACATGTTTGATTGAATTTTTGCGAAATTGGAGTCAGTTCGCATTTGAATGGGAAGAAATTAAATTTGGTTGAAAATGTGAAAAAATTGAGTTTCTTGTATGTTGGGTGAGGTGAATTATGTAATGACACGTTGAATATGCTAAATAGACAAGGGATTTTTCGGGAAAATGAAATTGGTGGAATCGTGACAGTTGTTGTTGTTGAGAAATTTTTTGGCTAAGTGCTATGTGATGTAAATGGAATCGATGGTGATATTGTGATTAGCCGTATGAAGTCCGAGTAGTACATAGTAATTATTCCATCGACTTATCCGAATGCACGGTATGCATGTTGATAGATAAAAATTGGAAAAGAATGATTGTCTTGCCGAATTGTTTTAATTGTGGCTAAAGACTAAGTGTGGGGTGGCCTAACTCAACCCAACCTTAGTTGAAGTTAATTTTTGACTTGAATAACATTGGGACTGACTGTTTGATTTGACAGAACGATGTCAAAGGTGCAAGACAAAGTGAGCGGGCGCATCTACATCGTGCGCTGGGAGAAAGGATTAGACTGAACAAGAAGCCTGGGCAAGACTCCGCCTGTTCCGTCGCGGCCAACGCTCGTCAATACGGAACCCGGGCGGGTGACTCCGATAAAGGAAGAAATGGTATGCAAACATAAGGAGACTAAATACTCTCGAGGAGCACATTGCAAAAGTGGAGCCGTTGGCACAGAATTCCCTGCACTGTACACCTGATTGACACTGCCGGCTGAACTTCATCTTCAAAGAGCCCAAGGAGTGCACTCTCCATCTGATTCGGGAGTTCTACGCCAACTGGAACCCGACACTCCGTTAGCCACACCGCTAAGATATAAGGTGTTGTCACCTTGAGCCCCATCACCCGAATGCCATCTCAAAAGGGACAATGTGCTTGCCCATGTACTCCGGTATAGCTGAACATAACTCCACCTTATGTGGATATCGACGCACTCGTATGGAGCCCGTTCGACAACATGTGTGGAGCTGCATAAGGAGAGGGGCTACCATCGACACTCCGCCTCTACTCTCAATGAACAGTAGCTGTGGATTTGGCGAAAATTGTGTGTTCCTCGCTTCGATACCAGGGGTGCACATGATAGATGTCACCCACCGAGTGTGCTTGGTTTATGCCCCCGATGAAAGGGCTAGACATAAAATGTTGGGGCAAGTGGATCATCTCCGCCATGAAGAGAGCCCGTTTGCATCAAGGGCACATGCACGGCGTTTGGTGGTTTGTCGACCACGTTCCTGAGGGGACTTGATATCGAGGAAGAGGCCCCAACTACATCCCGCAAATGGATAGGCGTGCCTTGACGTCACCAAAACCAAGGCACCCGACACCACTCATGGACCAAGCCACACTAGCCGAGCGACATGCTCTGGATGATCAAAGATATGGCCCATATGTTCGGGATGCGTATGTCATGCAGCTTGCATAGGCGGGAGGCCGCAATGTGAAGATGAGCCGTGGCAGCTCGACTCTGGATTACCCCTTCCTGGGCCGAAAATGCTCCTAGCTCTATGTCGAGTGGGGACAACTTTTGTGGAGCTCCAGATGACGATGTCCCCACCGATGAGGAGACACGCCGTGAGGACTCAAATATTGAGCGGATGAAGACTCGCGGGGCGATTCAGATATGGGGGACGAGGCAACGGCACCCTACTCTAAGAAATTGAATACTGAGCTGATCGTGACTTTCACCACCTACTTTTGTGCTATGTTCACTTTATGAACACCGGGACGTGTTCGCTTTAAGTGTGGAGTGGGGAGTAGTTAGGTGCCAGTTGTTTCGTTGTTTTTTATGTTCATGTCTTGTGTTGTTGTGCCTGCGGAAAATGTGACCCCGTGATTTTGTGTATGTTTTGTATTGTAATCCTGTTGTAATGAATGGTAAGCCGTTGTGTGCCGTGTTGAGTTGTTAAATAAGTTGTGTAAATATTTTTTTTTTCTATTGAAATTATCGATATTTTAAAAATTTTTGTTGAATTATTTTTATGATTGGGTTTCTCGGCGTTGTTTTGGTAAGGCTACAGAGAATAGTCCCATTGAACCGAAGTCGAAATAGTGACCGTTCTCTATGATGGATGGATGACGATTGTCTTAAGGGAAATGTAGTCGATAGGAGTAGTTTTTTCTTTCTTTTTTATTTTTCTTTTTGTTTGTTTGTATCCCAAACGGTCGCTACTTTATGGTTCGAAATTCTTGTTGCGTGTTGTACATGATATTTAGAATGCAAAGGTGATTCGTATGAAAGCATGCAACCGTATAAACATGTTGAGATACTTAGCCATAGAGTTCGATTCGGCAGATCGAGGCTTAATGTTGGAATTCTTGTAATTAGCCGATTGAAGAGTCTCAGAAATGTCTTGAGTTGAGCATGTGCAATGAGTGTGAGGTGAGGCTTTGATTATTCCATGCTATTGTGAAGTACATAGAACTTGTCTGGTTTGTGTACTAAACGAAATGAAGGAGGTGTATTGTAGGAAAGGATGTAGGTATTTTGATTAACCGAAGTTTTTCCATTATCATACCTACCTTGAATGTATATCCTAGTTAGCCCCATTGATCCTTTAGCCTATTTTTTTTCTTTCGTCGAAAAGGAACAAATCGAGCTTAACCCCTTCTTTTCATTATCCGTGAATTTGATCCAAAACTCTTAAGCACTCAAGAAAAATAATTTTTCCCCACAAAGCAGTTAAGGAGTGAAAAGTGTGAAAAGAAAGGAAAAGCTAAAGTGGCAGGAAAGTAAAGAAAAGGTCAAAGGTGCACTTGTTGAAATTAAATTAAATAAAGATGTATAACTAATCTTTGTTATTAATTCGAGTGTGCTTAAAGAAATGGGAACAAAATAAAGAAAGACTTCAAGAATGGGAGGATGAAGGAAGAAACAATGCTCATAATGATGGTGAGATGTATTGAAAAGCGCCATAAAGCTAGTTGGGCGTTATTGGTTAGCCCAGAATTTACTAGTTCTTTAGCTTACATTACAACCCATTAAATAAGTCCTACGTGATTTAACATCACGCGTCCTTATATTAGTGGAGTAATACACTAGAGGCAAGCCTATGGTTCATGATATGATGCATGGTTCCTTTGGGAGAGAGAGCGAAATCGTGTCTACATTACCCCCTACATGTGATGCTTTGAGATCATATGATAGAAAAGGGGAAATTCTCTTGTGTTGTGAGGGCACATGCTTGACGAGAGATGAATTTCGTGTCGGATGGTCTTGATCCCGATTTGCATGAGTTTGCCGAGATCGAGAGTCGATTCTTGAGTCTAGGAGGTTTTAATGTGGTGAATGTCATTGTATTGATGAGACTATGCATGCTTTCCTGATGATTTGCTATAGTAAATAATCGGTATAACCATATCTTGAATTGTCGAGCCAAAGTATGCTATGCGTGGGGTTCAATTGCATGAGATGTGAGAGTATTGTTCGAGGACGAACAAGGTTTTAAGTGTGGGGTAAGTGGGATCTGGGCGTAATTATATGCCCAAGTGATACTCAAATGCTTCGCTGTCTTGTTTATCCATCAGCATTTGTGCATTCTCATGTGATTTGTAGTTAAAATGTGAATTTATACTAACCAACATGATTAGTGTTGTTTTTGCAGAAAATGTAATTTTAGGAAGCCAAGATGCATGTTGGTAGAACGGAATGGACTCTAAGCGAGCAAGGGAAAAGGTCAAGGGAAAGGAAGAATATAGGGGCTCCGCGATGAGCCGTGTCACACTGCGCATCGCTGAGGCACTCGCCCCGCCTGGATTTGGCTGGCAATTTCCGGGCTGAAGGTTCTGCGTGCACTCCGTGACACAGGGGCAATGCCACGCGATACAAGCCATGGAACGTTGGTTATATTTACTGGAACATCAAATTCCAAGAAGGGTTCGCGACGGCGCGCCGTGGCACGTTGGCCAAGGTTGCATGCCGTGGGCACGCCGAGGAGTAAATGATGAGGGACCCATTCCAAAGAGGGTCCTGCCAAGTAGCTCCATGTCATGGAGGCAAAGGTTCGCGATGCACTCCGTGACACGTTGCTTGTTATTTCCGGGAAAAAAATTCCCACCGCATAAATAGCACACTTAGGTTCATTTTTAATTATTCTCGACTTAGTTGAGCAAGGACGCTGGTTACAAAAGTGCTTGAGGGGACGAAAATCCTAGGGTTCTTCTCTATCTATTTCTCCTTTTATGTCAATTGTTTAGAAGGATTTATACTCATTTTATGATGTTTAATCCACAAATGAGTGGCTAAATTCACTTCTTGTTGAGGTTAAGAACATTTGTAGTGGAATGTAATTGTTAATCATTTTGGGTTTTCATCTTTTCTTCAATGATCGCTCTATCAATTCTCGTTTACCGCATTTTAATGTTTGGCCAATGTTACTGTATATCTAAAAATCCAGCTTTTATCTTGAAAAGGAAAGAAATTGGAAAGTTGTGAATTGGTAGGATATGACTCTTCTTAGTTTGGGAAAATTGAGAATTACCATTTACCTTCGTAATAGAAATATATCTCGAAAGTCGATACCAATTAAGGAATCGTTTTGTATGGCTAGAACATGAATTTCTTTTATTACGTAAATGTAGGTTGAAGCTTCATGATTCTTAAGTTGATAGAATACGAAAGTTTTTATTCATAGGCACACTTGACTAGCAACCGAAGGGAAGATTAACCGAATTGTATCGATAAATTACTTCCTTGCATGTTCGTTTTAGCCTCGCCTGTTTCCACACATAGTTCGATCACTTTATAATTTTTGTCTTAGATTAGTATATATTAGGAAACAAACTCTCAAAATCTCTTTAAACTGTTGTCCGCATTTTTAAAGTTAGGAGTTCATTAACACTTAAGCCGATTATTAACCTTGGTTCGGCCCCCCGTGGGATCGATACTTGGCTTCATTTAGCCATTTTACTACTTGTTCGAATTAATGCACTTGCGTGTAGTTGCTAGAAGTGATCATCAAAGCCGTGTGGGGCCTAATTGGTTATTTGGTTAAAGGTACTTTGCAGGCTATAGTGTAAATATGACCGCCGCCGCTTTCATTGTGTTATGACTAATAAATACGGAAGTCTTGTCGGCCCGCATAGGATCCTGCATTATGCTTGTTGGCTGGGTTAGCTGCTTTGAGCCAGTGAGGAGTAGGTGGCTATGTCACTTGTTTGGCCCGGAAGTTGTATTTACAACCGAGATATAGCTCATTATTTTCTTGATTTTGAGTTGCTAAAGTGTGCACCCGAGAGGTGCGTATACTCCGCTGTGTCACAAGATGGCATTAGGTTCCAAATATGGCTCCCAAGGTGGGACGTGAAAAATTTCTCTACAATACGTGCCCAAAATGACATAGTTTAGGGATTAAAAAGGTGAGATGTTACATAAGTGCCTTTGAGATAAAAAGTCTCAAATCTACCCATCGATCCAATCTGTCACAACGAGAATGCTGGTGGAGACCACAATTCATTGGGAGTAATTATTGGTCCTTGGCTCCAAATTCATGCTCACCGGAAATTGACAATGGAGATTAACAACTCGTTGGATGAACCAACAGCTGCTAGGAATCTCCACGTTACCTCCACCGACCCGACCTAAAGCGGCTTCCTGGATTTTGCAACGGGTGGAGACAATGACTCGTTAAAGGTGACAATGAGTCGTGGGTTACACTTGTGGCTTCTGAGGGAAGATTTTAACCCTTATCAAAACCAAAGCGAACGAGTGTCAACAATGAGTCGTCGAAGCCAACCAAGGTTCATTTGATGGCTCGTTGATTTTGGGAAATGTCCGGGGCAAAGTTTCTATATTTGAAAGCAACAACGAGCAAAGGAATGACTCATTACTATTCATAATGGGTCGCTGGGTGACTCTGGTTCCCGAATGATAAACTTGTAGATCAAACAACGACTCATGTAACGGTCCGTTGGTGCTAATAACGACTTGTTGTCTCGAGCCGCCCCGAGACAAAAATTCCCGGCTTTTCATGCTTAGTCTTAGTTTGGTCTCGGAAAGTTTTGGGGGTGTTACAAGATATTCCCTTGGGATAATTCATCTTCGAATGAAGGCTAAAACCGTGGGAAAATTGGAAAAAAGTTGCAATTCCCAAGCTGAACTATAAATTGATTTTCTAAAGGAGTGACGCGACCCGAATTGGAACATGCATACTAACCGAGTTAACGCATCTAGTGTGCACACCGAAAATATGAATAGAGATTATGAGTACGGAACCGAATAGAGTACCGAGGGAGGAATTTAATACCCGATGCCGAACCCGAACTAAAAGGGAATAAATGGGGATATTCAGCCATCATGTCTTCTTCGTCTTCCCATGCGGCCCTCAACTAGCCGGTTCCTCCACAAGACTTTACTCAAGCAACTTCCTTGTTTCTCGCCCACGAACTCGAAGGTCTAGGATCTAAACTGGACTTCTTCGTAAGAGAGACTATCCTTCACTCCCACACTTTCTAGTGGCACAACCGAGGTCTGATCACTAATGCGCTTCTTCAATAGTGACACATGGAAGGATGGGTGCACATATGCTAACTCAAGGTAATTTAACTTATAAGCCACATTCTACGCCTCGTAATCTTGTAGGGTCTTACATACCTTGGACTGAGCCCTTTCTTTCTTTCCAAACCTCATCACCCTTTCATGGAGAAATTTTCCGATAAATCCAATCATCTACGAAAAATTTAAACTTCCTTCTCCTCACACGCATATGATTTATGTCGGCTCAGCCATTTTCAACCTTTCTCCGATAAGCTGCACTTTCCCGTATAGCCTCAAGGCCCGAATCGTCCTATCAGTAGCTTCGCCAACTTCAAATCACCCTATAGGAGACCTACACCTCCTACCATATAATGCCTCAAACGGGCCATCTAGATGCTGGAACGGTAGTTGTTGTTGTATGCAAACTCGATGAGAGGAGGTGATCATCCCAACCGCCCTTGAAGTCGATCACTCAAGATCTCAACATATCTTCTAAGGCTCTGAATGTTCCACTCAAACTTTGTCCATTAGTCCGAGGGTGAAAAGTTGTGCCGAGCTTGACCTCGAAGTACCAAGTCCTTTTTGAAATGACCTTAAATGCGAGGTGAACTGCAATTTCTTACATGAAATGATGGATAAGGGGACTCATGCGCCCTCACCAACTCACTGATGTACAAAGCCTAGCATAATCTTCAACCGAGTCTCAGAGGTTTTAACTTGGAGGAAGTGTGGCCGACTTAGTCATCCGATCTACTATCACTCAAATGGAATTATGTTGTCGGTAAGTATGAGGTAGACCCGTACAAAGTCAATATTCACTTCTTCCCACTTCCATGTGGGTATGATGATATCCCGAGTCATACCCCCGGTGTCTCGATGTTCAAATTTAACTTGCCGGTGCCTAGCATTTAGCCATAAATTCCCGCAATATCCTCTTTCATATCGTTCCACTAGTAGAGACTTTCCGTAGGTCACGTTACATCTTAGTGGCACCCTGGTGGATAGAATATCTGGAGCCGGTGTTTCTACCAACATTCACTGCCTGTGTCATCTACATCCGAAACACATAGTCTGCCATGGTAATGAAGCACGCCATCTCCCCTTGGAGAAAGCTTCCACTTTCTTTCTTAGAACTACTTCTTTCACTTAAGAAGTATGGGATCCTCATCTTGCTTCGACTTTACTCAAAACTAATGAGGATTCTCGAATTCCACTTACAATACTACTCCACTCTCAATTGAATCCACCAACTACACCCCAACCGAGCTAACCCCGGGGTGGGAATATCCTTGTTGCTCTTTTCTTCCCTATTCAACATGAGCAACGAGCCTCGTGACATCCCGCTAAGGCATCCACTACCATATTTGCCTTCCTGTGGTACAACACACTTATGTCATAATCCTTCAATAACTCCAACCACCTTCCCCCGACAAAGGTTCAAATCCTTCGGACTTAATACGTGATCAAGGCTCTTGTGGTCGGTGAAACATCCACGTGAACCCCATGGCGTAGTGCCTCCATATCTTCAAAAGCAAACACCATCAAGGCTGCCAATTCAAGATCACGAAATGGATAGTTCTCCCCATGAACCTTGAGTTGTCTCGGAGGCATAAGCTATCATCTTACCCCGCTACATTAGAACGCACCGAGGCTAACTGAAGTATCACAAATGTACTACAAAAACCCATCTGCCTTTATGGTATGTCAAAATTGAGCCGTAGTGAGTCAAGTTCAACTTTAGAAACTCTTCACATGCATCCACTACGTAAATCTCACTCTTTTCGGAAGTTAGCTTAGTCGAGGAGACGCAATAGAAGAAAACACCTCTACAAACCATCAATAATAACCGACTATACCAGGAAACTCCCGATATCCGTTAGGAAGTAGGTCTGAGCCAATCTTTCACTGCTATATTATGAGGATCTACTCTGAATACCCTCACCTAAAACCACATGACCGAGAAAAGCCACGTACTTTAGCCGAATTCACATTTGCCGAATTTAGAAAATGAAGAAGGGGGCCCCCGAGAGTCTCGAAACACTATTCTCATGGTTAGCATGATCCTCCCCTACTTTTAATAGTATACCAAAAATGTCATCTATGAACATAATGACGAATATGTCCAAATACTATTTGAATACCCTATTCATCAGGTTCATGAAAAATGTAGGGGCATTAGTTTGTCCAAAGGACATAACCACAAATTCAGAGTGATCATATTGAGTTTTGAAGGGTATTTTTGTAATGTCACATTCCCCGACCCCGAGCCGATGTTATCCCGACTCCGAGATCTACCTTGGAAAAACAATCGGTTCCCCGATGCCGATCAAACAAGTCATCAACTCGGGTAGGGATAATGTTCCTAACCTGTAATTTTGTTCAGTTGACGGTAATCCATACACATTCTAAGAGTACCGCCTTCTTCCACATGAACAACACCGGAGCACCCTATGGAGAGATGCTGGGCCCGAAGAAACCCCTTATCTGTAAGGTCTTTCATCCCTCCTTAAAATCCTTAAGCTCAGCTGGAACCATATTGTAAAGAGGAATAGAGATGGCCGAGTGTCCTGGAAGAAGGTCTAAGGTCTATTTCCCGCTCTGGGAGGACTTAGGGAAGATCTTCAGAAATACATCGTGTGAATTCCACGACAATTGGAACCGACCGAATCATTGGGGTCTCCGGAATAGAATCTTTGACCCAAACTAGGTGATAGAGGCAATTCCTTCCGAAATGAACTTCCGCTTAAGGTAGGAATAAACTAATCCTTAGGCATTGAAACACATCCATCCATTCTAAGATTGGCTCATTGGGAAATTAGAACTTGACAATTCTAGTTCTACAAAATGATCAAGCATAACCGAATGTAACCAATCCATGTCAAGAATGAGGCCAAAATCGAATTATGTCTATCTCTACTAGATCACTGTAATAACTTTACTCAACACTAAGACTAGGCAGTTTACATACCCTAGCTGGCTCTAACCGACTCACCAACTGCAGCTGAGAATGGTTCTGAAGGACTTCGGATCGATTTCAAACTCAATGCCTACATAAGGGGTCACGAATGAAAGTGTGTCTCCCGGATCTAGTATCTCATATACATCTATATGAAAAAGACATAACATACCCATGACCACGTGAGCTCTCGGGACCCCGATGAGAGGACAAAGCATAAAAGCGATTTTGGTGCCGACCTCCATTCATACCTCTAAAGTATTGTCCTGAGTTGATGAGTCTCGTTGGGGACTGTTGAAGTGGTAGACTAAGTTTTCCCCCATCCTTCGATGGACACTCCTTTAGTTTGTGACCCAATCGCCCACAATCAGCAACCTCTTGCTCATGAGTTTCACCCAAATGACTTGCCACACTTAGGACAAACTGGTAATGGTTTCTCTGAACTCGTAATCCTCGGGACTAAGAGCGATGTTCCAGCCCTTCCAATCCTTGCGAGACCAAAAAGAAGGGGGGCGCTCGCCGATGTGGGTGCCGGGAGTTCTATTATTGCCGTCAGGCGACTACCTCCGCCTGACCTCTTATTCGGCAATCGATCGCTCCGTTTCTAGACCGCTGTTCTCCCGCTTCAATATCTCAACTTTTTTTGCCTCACCCATCGCGGCATGAATGATGAGGCCGATACGTCGGCGTCCTTGATGAGCATTGCGCCTCAAGCACTTTCTTAAGTACCAATGTGACACTCCAAGGACGCACTTGAGCATGCGAGCCTAGCTCAAAGAACCTTCTCTCGGAGCATACCGGGATAATGTCCAAATACTTCACAAAGAGCATAAATGGTCAAGCAATAAAAAATATCCTAATTGATGTTTGGGCCGAATCCCACAGGACTAGTGAATGATACGCACGAGTGTAGTTTGAGAAATTGAATTTATCTTGCACCACTTGAGAATAACATGGAAATAAACATATTGTAGGAGATTGAAATTTACAATAGAATATAAATTCAAATTTGTCTAACTACGATAGCAAATTACCAAGGTTGTTGACAAGAATGAAAGACTAGAGGTGTGATGTAGATGATATGCTAACTTAATAGGGTCATGCTAGGTTATCTCATAAGTTCAATTGAAAATACTCCTTGGAAAGCTGCATGCCAATGCTTTTTAGCCTCATAACACTCTCCTAGATGTTTCTTTCAAACCCATACACTATTAACTCAACCCGATCGGTATTTGGATTAGCCGCACTAATTTTTAGCTATTAGCTATTAATTAGAGTAAGAATGACTTTGGCTTCCCGCCCGCCACAATCTCTCATCCATGTACACCATTAAATTCTTCCAATACTACCTATTTTGCAAGCAAAAATCAAGTAAGAACAGCTTAGACCCACATCAACAACAACAATGGATCTTCAATTATAGATTAGAGAAAATCTAATAGATTTACACTAATTAAACAATATTGAGATGACTATAGTAATACCCACTCTAATTAAGCATTCATCACCACACCTCTAGGTAATGATTTAGCTACTCATAATTAAGAAATTCAAAAGCATATTTAACAATAAACTCATTGAATTCAATAATAGGAGTAGCAAAATCAAGTTCAACAAGAAGTCTTCAACAATTGCCAAAGACTCGCTATAAAGGAAGAAGAAGAAGAAGAAAAGAAACAATTCTTTCAATTTCCCAATCAGCCCTCCTTACTTCTTCTCTCTCTGCCAAGAGAATGTTCTTAAAAGCTAAAAATGAGATATGATGAGCAATAATACTTTCCTCTAGAATGTATTCAAAAGTAGGGTATTCATATATCTCTTTTCCGTGCCGTACATTTTTACTCGACGCCGTTCGGGTACTTGCGGGAGTATCGACGGTTCGCCGATTACATTCCACAAACCACCGGCTCTAATTACTTTCACATCTAGTGAGTTCCAATAGCCTTAGGCGATTCCTTCGGCGTTTTGCCTCTGCAGATCCACCCGCATGTCGCCGATTCTTTTCTTCGATCCGTAATTTTCAATTGTTATTCGGTGAAAGGACCGATGAGTCGACGGTTGAAGTCTGCGTTTGATAATTGATGTCATTCCCGGAGGGGCAAAGGTTCACACCCTCTTGGCCGGGCGTTTGGTCGGCGTTTCGCCGCCTTCTCCGATGAAGCTACTGGGTTTTCACTTGAATCCCTTCTTTTTCTCCCTTTCGTCTTTTCTCCAAATCGATATCTCGCACACAAAAATACAAAAAGGTCATAAAAGCATCTAAAAGACTTTGAAAACTAGACTAAAGTTCATGCTTACATTTCCAATGAGTTGGTAAATTACCAACTCATCAAACCCCAAAACTTGAAAAATTGCTTGTCCTCAAGTAATGCAATTATTATCGGGTAAACAACATGCCACTTCACACAAATGTATGCATAATGACCACTTGACTTTAGACAACCCAAAGAATGCTCACCGCTCATCAAAAGAGAGGTAAATTCTGCAAACAAGAAAGATGGGAACATTTCAATAAGCCACCACCATTCAAAAGCGTGATTCACAAGAGTTTTCTTTTTGCAAAACAAGGGAATAACTCATCCATGAAGTACATGTAGCATCTCAATTCATAATAATTTCTACATTCAAAGCTTGCATTTCTCATGCCCTATATGCACAAAATTACTCTTTAATGCAATTGTGTCCTCGTGATGATGCCACTCACCAAAGAGAAAACTCATTTTCTTCATGAACTCAATGCATTCACACAAGGGATTGCACAAAGAGAAGATTGCACTCACTCTCCCAAAAAATCTTCATCGACTCCAACTCGGCCCATAGACTTGTCCTTCATGTAATTCACTACTAATGTAGAGCAACCGCACTTAAAAATAAATCTCTAGACTTGTGGGTCATAATTAGACTAGGATAAGGATAAGATAAATATTTAGCTTTAATGACTAATACCTCCCTAATTCCTTTATAAACACTTGAAGATCCCATTATCTTATTGAGATTACTCCACCTTATTTCTCCTGTTTATTTTCTTTCATCATTTGTAACACAAAACCACCTCAACACTCATGAATTCCACATTTAGCCTTATATATGTAAGAGAGATAATACTTTTACTATTTTTCTTTTATGATGATTCGAGGTCTTTAAGCCCATCGATTCATTCATATCATCACAATTTTGGTGCTACCTCACATTGAAGCTCTCATTTTTCTCCCTTCTCTTGCAAACCCCCAAACTTAGAATTTTGCCTCAACTCACATTCATTTCCTTATCTCTCTCGTTTCTACGGGCTTCAAGCCTATTTTTTTTATTTTTTTTGGTCAAAAATTAGGGAGGATGGGTGCCAAAGAGAAGGGTTAAAAATGGTCATTAGGCTTGTAATGTTTTTCCAAAGAAAGGGTCCAAGGCTCAAACATTGGCTATCAAAGATTAATGTTCAAGGAGGTCATTTTGGGTGAAGTGACTTAGCAAAAAAAGGTCTAAGATCATGTTCTAAGTGCAACTACATCTAGATTTTGCCTGAGTCACACTTAAAGTTCTAGACAAGAAGTTGTGCATGGATTCAAGAAAAGTCCTTTACCACACAAGACATCACTCCTAAAGAGACCACAAAAGTCATTATCCACACGTAATCTTGATTTAATACATCGTAACATGAAAAGTTCATAAGTCAAGCAAGGACCTATAAAATATGACAAAAGAGTGCTATGTTCTCGATTCAAACATCTTCTCATTATCTCTCACTTCCAAGCCCCTATATATTTTAAAAATTTCATAAATTCAAAAATTTTTCCGGGGTGCCTTTCAAATGTACTCTCCATAAGAGATCAAAGACATGGCATTTTCACTTAAAAGTCGACACTCAATCTATAATTGGAAAGTGCCAACCGGTTTGACAACAAAAAGGAAAAAAAAGACATGATCCTTGGAAAACCGTGATATGAAGAAAACACTTGGAGTTTGATTACTATTCTATTATTTACATGGCGAATAAACAAAGGACTTGAGTCTTAAAGGAGTAAACAATTCAAGACGAGGACCCCATTCTCATTATTAGCCACTAACATCATCCAAAAAATTCAGCCAAGTCATTCATATTTTTTTCAACATCATAGGTCCGACAAGGGAAATCATCAACAAGATTAAAAATCGATCCCGACAAAGGCTCACACCATCACAAATAATAATGAAAAATACAAAAGCCCGACAAGGGCTACTTCAACTCATCTTTAAAATAAAACACCACTGACCCCCCAACAAACACTCATGCCCCCACATAGAATACATTGTCTCTAATGTATGTATGCAAAATAAAGGAGGTAAGAGACTCCCGAAGGTGTCACTCCTCATCCGCAGCCTTCCTCCACTCCCGTAGCACCAAAGAAACCAGCCTCCTAGATCCCCAGATCCCCCAAGCCCTCAAACAAGTCGCGCATTGGGCCTCGACAGTGGAAGGAGCAGCCATCGCGCGCCGAGAGAGCTAATGTCGTGAACTTCCATAGGTATCTGAATTTTCCACTCCCGCACCTCAGTTTGGAGAGAAGTGATGCTCCTCCACCGCATCCACCGTTTGCATAATGTTGTAAGGCTCTATACATTGAGTTCGCCTCCCGCTAATCGCTTGAGCAATAAGTGTAGGAGACTTGTAGCCAACTTTTGAGTTGGCTCATGAGAGTTGGTCATTTCCACGAGCTTGTGGAGACCACTTGGTCGGAGGATGTAGGAGGAGATGCTCCCCGAAAGGTGTGTCGCCGCAGGTTTGGCCCGTAGCTTTGGTGGGACACATTCAAATCAGCCTATGGTGACTTCGACCCATGGGATAGTGATACCTCAGCCAACCCAAAGCTTACAATCTCTTCCTCCTAACCGTGGGTGCCTCGACATCTCTTTTTCTATCCAAGGATTACCCTGGTATGTGGACAAAGGGGTCTCATTAGGGAACAATGGCACACTTGCTTGTAAATACAGTCAGAAATGAGGACCGCATAAGGCATGGAGGTTGTTCTCGTCTTGCCTTTCCACTTTATATGCCGAGCCACAATCTCCCCAAAGATAATCGTGACTCCAACATGATGCAGTGTGCTATGAGAATTGCCGACTCAAGCCGACCTACGTCATTTTTGAAGGAATGATGTCACAAATAAAATCCAACCATAATCAAGGCCAAACTTCGATCATGGAGAAAATTTCCCACCCATGAAGGCCCATAGAGAGGTATTAACTGTGATGATGGGGGCTATCTAGATGAATTGATTCTTCATGTATGCGCCCCGGACATATACTCTATGCCCGAGTCAATTTCTTCTTCACGAATAAATAGTTGATTGCAAAAATTTGTTATGTCTAACTCCACCCGCATAATGAATGATTGTAGACAAGGAACTTACCTATTTTGCCCGGCTTCATGAGGTCCCGTCTAGTCCGGTAAGAGGCATAGAATTCTCGCACCAGGTTTGGGTAATAATTTGGGAGAGGATTGCAAAAGCATGCCATTGCCTGCTTGTGAACTAAGAAATAATGTTTGAAACTCTCTCAGCCCCACCAAGTCAAACCTTTCTCCACCGTTATCGACCTAAGACTTGCATATAGTGTAGTGCCTCTTTCATGTTGACATGTAGAAGATGATGGCCTCCCCTAGATTCGCGGGTGTTGCGGAGGCTTTGGCCTTGCCCTTGACTTTGTGGTTGAGGAGGCTAGTGCCTTGCCTTTTCCTATGTTCCTAGATGATGACATTTTCTGCAAACATGATGTTAGTGGCATCCATAATGCATCGGGAACAAAATAAGTGAACATTAGCAAATTGAGATGAGAATCAAAGATGAAAAAATTTATCATTAAAGCAAACACAAGATCGCGAGCCGGCCGGATGTTATCCATGGATCGCCAGCTTGCTAATGCAAAGCGTTAAAGCCGAGTATACAAAAACTCCACGGCGATAAGGCTGGGTGAGAGTCTCCAGCCTGTAATCGCAACCGCCGATGCGTAATGCGGATTCCAAACAAGGGCCTCGAAGACAACTAGAGTTTGGATCGGCATTTCGCTGACCCTATCGGTAACAGTTTCAATGTCATCGTTGTCAAAGCACCCCAAGAACATAAATGATACCAAATTATGAACATCCACTCACATTATATTAAAACATCAATTCTACACAAAGATATGATTAAAATGACGATTTACCCTTAAGAATTGCGTCACCCAATCTATCATAGGGAAAAACACGATGTTTTAATCCATTTGGGTTACTTAGTCTTCACCCCATTTAAGCCTACACAATAATCATGAATACCCCATACCTCTTTCCCCTACTTTCAAAGAACAAAGCATCAACCATGAAAATAATGGGAAAGAAGGGTATTAGCAAGGAGGGGAATATATATTAAAGCCATGTGAATATGCAATCAAGGTTCCATTGATGACATACAAAGCATCGTAGATACATTACCGTACTTAGGAGAGAATTTTGCATAGAATAACTTGTGGTATCTTGATAATGTTCAACAATTGCATCTTCGTACTTGTGTAGTGGAGAGGAGAATGTGAATGTAGTGAGAATTCTATGAAGAGAGTGAGGGGTTTTATAAGGGTGATCGTGGGAGAGTGGGGGCAGTTGAGGAGAAACTAGGATAGTAATGGTGAATTAATGTGTTGATGGGGAGTGGAAAGGTGGGAAAGAGGGGAATGTGGGAAAGTGGAAAGGTGGGGTATTGGGAAGACAAAAAGCTGCGTGGAAAATGGTAAAGGGAACCTAAGGGAATATTATTTAGATTAGGGCGGCTCAAGCAAATATTTGGGGTCGTGGGTCCATCTTTAAATTAGACTAAGCCAAATCATGCCGCGTACCAATGTTACACCTACACTGTCGATATGAGCCAAGGCTCAACCGCTTACCTTTTTGTTCTTGAATTCATTCCTAGTTCATCGTGCTTGACAAACTCGATGACGCATCGGCTATTCGCAGGAGTAGACTAGCATTCCACCGATTGATCGCACTTGGGCACCCAATACTGTGTAATCTGTGAGTGGGACTACCTGCTGAAAGGATTTGGCATACCTAATTTGAATCACTGGCCCGCCGCTCAACACCGATTGTACACTCATGCTCCTGTTATACTTTCATGTATAGGGTGCGGCGAAGCCTGCGTATCCGAATCCAACGATCTGGCCGATCCAGTTGCATTTCCTCGCCTTGTTTTCCTTTTTTGTGCTTTTCTCTCCTTACTTCACTTCAATGGTCCTACAAAATCAAAACAACAATGACATAAAATAAATCAAATAAAACACTTGGGTTGCCTCCCAAGAAGCACCTTAATTAACTTCGTGGCATGACGTAGCTCTCATTTAGCAATCTTCATTTGAAGGATTATCCTCCGAATTTAATTTCTCCATCTCAACTCCACTCTCCTCATTCCCATGCAACACTCATATCACCTTGCATTTTTCAGACTTTCCGCCGATGGACACACTTGAAGGTGATTTCTTCACTTTCGACTCAACTTGGCTCTCCTAGCTCCACATCAACCAAATCCCTAATGTTGGCGCAGCAATGGTCTCTCCAAAATGATTGGCATTTCAACATCCATTTCACAATCAAGTACTACGAAGTCAGCCTGGTAAAAATGAATTTATCCTCCCTCACCAATACGTCTTCTAATACTCCCACATGATTATTTATGGAATGATCCACCATTAGAAACCTCATTGACTTAGGTTTGGTGCTTTCAAGTCCCAACTTCGTGAAAATGATGAGGGGAATTAGATTTATTCTTGCGCCAAAATCGCTGTGAGATTTCTTAAACATACATATCCCGATTGTATAAGGAATTGTGAAAGCTCCTAGGACTTCGCTTAGGTGAAAGATTGCTCATCATCATCGCACTACAATGGTGCGTCGTCTCCCGCTACCTACATCAACCACCTTCTTCTTTATTAGCCACCTCTTCAAGAATTTGGCATATTCGACATTTGAAGAAGAGCATCCACCAATGGTATATTAATAAACAATTTGTCAACATGTCAATAAATTTGCTAAACCGATCGTCCTTTTTTTTTCTTGGGGATAACCATTGTGGATAAGGGGGAGGAGCTCTCTTTTCAACCTTGTCATCTTTTGAGGCCCCACCTCATCTTCATCAACGTGTGAGGGAACTTCATCCTTTCCCCTCACTCTCATTCTTCACTCTTTCACCACTCCTGGTGTCTTTTGCATCTCATCAACTTTATTTTGCTCATTTTATTTGGAAGCACTAACCTTCTTGGGCTTCACTCTCGCATCTCCAACCAATTTACCACTCCTAGTAACAATAGCCATGCATTAATTATCTTTCTTCTGGTTCTAAGATTGTATCACGGGGAGCATTACCTTCATTCAAAGGGATTCATTTGAGCGTACAAGTGGCCATTTGAGCTTCCAAATGCTTAATGGAGGCTGAATGAGACCTCAAACATCTGGGCAAGATTAGACACCTCCCCTTTTAATTTCATCCCGTTGTTGGTTGATTCCACATTCTTGAGGACTCTTGCTTACATCTCTCTCAATTTTTGAGCTACCCGCATCACTCACACCCGGTTGACTTTGGGGGTTTTCACTTTTTTTGGGGGACATGGTTTCAACTTCGGTGGCAATGGTCTCCCTCTCTATTTTGCTCTCTCGTTGCCCCATCTTTCATTTCTTTTGGGCTATCCTCAGGCATCACTTGCTTTCTCCAAACTTTGGTTCTTTCTTCCTTTGGGCTCCAAGGACCTTGAATAGTCTCTTGAAACCTAGGTCGTATACCCCCCATCTGATTTCCCATGTATTGACATTCTCATCGTACTTAGTGGCGACTGGCTTTCCCCTTCAAATTGCAATCTGACCTTTCATACCTACATCATTCACCACCTTGGGCCCCGCTCCATCAAATAAGTGTTTGGCCATTAGTTCCAACTACATCATCATTTTAGCAAGGTTCTCATCTCTCTTCATCTCTTCGCAACTCAACCGCCAATGCATCAGAGCTAATGTTATGTAGATACATTTATCTCTCTAGTGTGTCGCCCTATTTGTTTTTGCTGGCTCGGCCCAAAAAGTGCTTTAGCCAACCCATATGTTTGATCCATAATAGACCCTCCATCTAAATTATTGGCAACGGATTTGTTGATGGAGTCAAGGGCTCGATAAAAACTTTGGAGAAGCACTACATCGAAGGCCATGGTCAGACAAAGAGAAAACCTTTTTTTTAACCGTAGCCATGCTTCATGCAATGGTTCTCCTCGGTTTGCTTGAAATTTGTGATGTCATCCCTCAACCGCAACATTTTGACGGGAGGGAAGAAACGATCCCAAAAAGGCTTCAAGCACTATGCCAAGAGGTAATATAACCACGAGGCGCTCTCTCCAACCACATCATCGCCTCTCCCATTAGAGAAAATGGGAAGAGCCCAGCCTCGATAGACTCTGACTTATGTTTGTGATGTTGAAAGGCCGATACCTCCAAGAAATTTCTCAAATGGCTGCATTTGCATCCTCACATGGTTTTCCCACAATAGTCCTTTCATTTGCCGCCAGAGGCATTGTACTTGTGACGTGGAACACCGCATTCCCCACCGTAAGCCATAAGGGAATGGCTCCTACCACTTCGGGAAAGCATCACCGGGGTTATCTTCCCTATGCTCCATATTTCCTCCATTGAGCTATCTAGCTTGTGAATGATGAATCAAAATGAATTTATCCTAACAAGAACAACAAACTTTATGTCAACACCTATGATGCAAAAGTAGTTCAAATTAACAATCAACACAAGAGTATCAAGCGCTTGTCCCCGCAACGGCGCCATTTTTGATAACGTCCAAAATATACTCTTTATAAAGAGCATAAAACGGTTGTTGTATCAAAAATATCCCGACGGATGCCTCAGCCGAATCCCGCTGCAGAATTGAGTCGAAATTGGGTATTATTAACCAATTCAAACTAGAACGCATAATTGTTCAATATTTGAAAAGTAAAATTGGGGGAAATTAAAGGGAAATAACTATATAATTCTAAACTAAGACTAATTGGGGGATAATTCCAATTAAAGCAATCAAGGTGATATAGCTAGGGCATTTTATAGATGAGTCCAACTAAATCCGAATTTCTTCATTGCCTTAGATATAATTAGTATAGATAGAAGTGGATAATTATCATTCTCTTGTTTTTCAATCATAATAATATTTAAATATGCCTTGGGTTATTTCAAACCCCAAAGCCAATTCAAGTAATCAACCACGAAATTTTAAGGAAGGATCTAGCTATTTCACTTTGACCTTTAATGGAGTGAACATGTGGGTCTTTACTATCTCTAGCTTAATCCCACACGCAAACACTCCAATTTATCAATATTATCTTCACCCACTCTCACCTCCAAGCAAAAGCACGAAAAGTAAAGCACAATTTATGTTTGCAAACCATTAATTTTAGAAATTATAACTTGGGATAAGATAATAGATCTAAAATTTCAATAGGAATCCAAAATCAATTTATCATATCTCAATCAAATTAATAAACTCACCATGAATTTACCTCTAGCTAGCAACTTAGTAAAGCATATTTAAAGGTCGAGAGAAGATACCAATAGGATTCCCCTCACATTCATCACATTAGCTTCACAAGCTCTTACAACAATGATGGAATTTTTCCAAAATGGGTTAAAGAAAAGAAAAAAAGTTCTACCTAACTCTACAAATCTATGGTGAAAAGATTGTGTGAAAGATGAGTGAATGGTTGGTGAATTGGTTGAATGAATGGTTGGTGTACAATGAAATCTATGTAAATATTTATAGTTTTTGTGTACAACTTTCCCAAATTCCTTGAGGCTTTTAGATGCTTTGGAGACCTTATAGACATTTTTACCTTCATTAGACAAGCCTTCACCAGAAGAATCGGCGTTTAGCTCTGTCAATCCGCGGATCACCAAACTATTACCGGTTGAAACAGTGTCTCCGGCAGTGGGAACCAAAGTGGTCTAACGAGCATTTAGCCGATGCCATTTTCATGAGAATCCGATTGAATAGCCGGTTCTGGCAAAGATTTCGCATTCTCCCTTCCGATCCACATTTAGCCAATTTAAAGCATGTCTTTGCACTCTTCTGAACTCAAATCTTTCATTATCTTTAACTTCTCTCTTCATATGCTAACTCATCAAATTCCATCTCAAACTTCATGTGTTTTACTCGATTTCATGCTTTCTCCACTCACGTGAAGTACCTACAAATGATCTGCTAAGAGAAAGGCATAAAATCCACATAAACGACTGAAAACTAGGCAAAAACTTATGCTTAGGAGCCTAATGAGTTGTTAAATTTACAAATCAATACATACCTCGACACCGAGTGAACTCCAACACATATTCCTCCACTATCCCGTTACCCCGTTCCTGCATTCATAAATTCCTCTACCTTAGCCTCCTCAATTCCCGAGGAAATAGTTTGTCTAGAAATGTTGTAGCGAACTCATCCTACTCCCATAATCCGGGTGATCTTCCGCATCTCATCTACAAACTCCCGCGGTTTCACTCGCCCCTTTAGATCCATGAAAGATGAGGGTTCATTCGAGTGAAGTCCCGAACTCCTAGCAATCAAGCATGTACCCATTTGCATTTAGTGGAACAACCTTCTGTCTACTTGATTGGTCACACCGCGCCACGCCCGGATCGCGTCGAAATTTCGCAGAGGACACTTGATCATCCCGAGGGCCGCCGGAGCCGGTGGGGCATGTCACTGGCATTGCTAGCCCTCCTTCCATTTCCTTGTTTTGAGGCATAATTCAATGAAATGAATAGGAGCACAAGTTAGGAGGACATTTTCGGGATTAAACTCAACGCACGATAAGGAGTATGAACAAAAGGGGGTTTTCCTCATAACGTCTTATAGCCTCCTCATTGGAAGTGTGGCGCACTTCACACCCATGAAAAGGACTCTACTTGATGAAACTTTCAAACATCCTAGGATACTCTAAACCTAGTGCTATGATATCAAGCTTGTCTATCCAAGTCTCTGCACTCGATCGGGACACGCATTTAGAGCCACAAGTGACTATAAGTGAACCAATGGTCTATCATCACACTCGGTAATTGAGTAAGCATACACGGAAGCCAGACAAAAATAAATATCCAAATAAAACTATTTTGGAAATACTAAACATAGCTGAAAGGAATACTTAACAACTCAGAAACCAAAGCCAACTACTAATTCATGAGTTACTGACAAGCCCCCAAACAATCCCCTAAGATATGACTAAATAAGAAGCACTAAAGCAAACATCATCCTCGTAAGATGAGGACTCACTAAATAACTATGTTAAGCCGAAATCATCGCAGGGAACTACTAATGATGCCGAGACTAAAAACTCCGCGCCCGTATCATACGATACAACATAGAAAGTATGTGTCACTACCAATGTATTGAGTAAGTGAGATATACATAAAGCATGGAAAATAAGCAACTCGACCGAAATAACATGAAAATGACCAATCGATATTGCATACCGACAGAAGCTAAGCTAATATTGTGATGAGGTCAATATAACCCCTACTGACGGTCATAAACGTGTCCTGGGAATGAGGATCAATTGAGCTAAACCGAAACTAAGCGAACCGAATTGTATTGACAAGCGAGAGAGTTTATAATTGACATATAACCACGTGATCTAGATGTGGAGTCCTATGTATACAATTTATTTGAGAAAACCCACCGTACCTGCTGTGGTATAGTGGTTGAGCTAGGTGAACACAAGTCCAGCCCACTGGCCAATGACCTTGGTGGTACGTAGTTCCTGGGAACCTCGGTGCACCGGAACCCTATCCACTCCCTGCTAAGTCTTACTCCAACTAGATAGTCCTAACTTGGACTACTAAACCGATAGCTAGAAGTCAGTCCTAGACTACGCTTCAGAATTCTTATCTCGGGAAGTAATTTGAGAGTTAGTAGGGACCCGTATCACTAAATCTATGAGCTTTAAGACTCCGGCTAGAGCCGCTTATCCGGAAGCGTCATAACCGTCTTGAGAACTAACTAATAATCAAAACTAGGGAGTATTACTGAACCGAACTCCTCAAGACCCGACTATTGTCAACCAATCACCGACTCATCGAACGAGCATCAAAATGCTAGTTTCGACCGATATCGGGACTAACATGTGCAAACCGACCGTGAAATGATTTTAACACATGGAAATTCCAACTAACAGAGTCAAGCAACAATAGTATCTAGTCAACTATGCAAGACCCAATTTACTACATTTATAGAATTAGGCTAAAATCGTTTTCACACTAAAAGATAGAAACATGATCCCTATGAAGAGGAAACAAATCAAGAATTCATATGAGCAACAATCCACAAGAATTAATCAAAATCTAGCTACAAATTTACCCTAACTCAAATCTTCTGGCTAGAATTGGATAAGAACAAGATGGATTTGGGGCACAAGGGAAGGGAAATTTCGTCACCTCTACATACCGTGAAGAACTTTGAGAAGAAACTGAGAATCTTGAAGAACACTTGAGCCCTAGCTGGGATTTATTCATTTTGTTTGGAACTTCTATGTTCTAAAAATCATAAGTTGAGAGGAATGAGAGAAATTAAGCTGATCACCCTTTAGTTCTCTCCAAACCCGCCCCAAAATGATGTAGTCGAGGGAATAAAAGGTGGGAAGTTACAAAAATGCCCCCGAGATAAAAGTTTGAAATATGCCCGTTGGGATCCAAAGGTCACACAATGAGTCATTGGTGAATACCATGATTCGTTGGGACCAATCGCTGGTCCTGGGCTCAAATTCATGCTCACTGAAATTGGCAATGGTAGGAGACAATGACTGCTGGATGAACCAACGGGTCATTGTAACTACTTGTTGCCTCCATCGACTCCGAATTTTCAGGACTTTGGATCTCGCGATGGGTTTGAGACGCATGACTCATTAGAGGGGTGACAATGAATCGTGGGTTTCACTCGTGGCTTCGAGGCATGATTTCAATCCCATCAAAACCAACTAACGAGTGTCAACAACAAGTTGTCAGCAATCCATAGTTCATTGATGGCCTGGTTCTCTGGGGAAATGTCCAAGTGTGTTTCTGAGCACGAACAACAACGAGCATAAAATGACTCGTTACTCTTCGTAATGGGTCGCGCAGTGAATCGTTTTCAAATGAAAACTTGGAAGATCAAACAATGTCTCATGCAATGGTCCGTAGGTGCTGATAATGACTTGCTGTCCGAGTAGTCCCCAGACAAAAAAAAATTGGTTTTTCTGCGTCGAGTTTGAGTTTGGTCTAGGAAAGTTTTTGGGGTGTTACACTACGGTGCTTTCAATTTTGCTCCTTTCACTTTTTGTCACATCCCACACCTGTTTCACCCCTGCATAATCAAAGACAACAAAAATGTAAAATAGAAAGAAATTTTAAAACACTTGGGTTGCCTCCTAAGAATCTCCTTAGTTAACGTCGCGGCTCCCATCGCCTTCAATATTCACAACTTTTCTCCACTTTGAGCTTGTGAAGGTAACCCTAATTTCTTATCCATTCTTCTACTCTTCTTGAGGTGATGTTGTAGTGCTAAAGGCGCCAAGCAATAGATGTCGCATCTTGCATTTCTTGGGCCTTAACGGAGGATATGCTTTAGTCTTGTTGGCATGGCTTACTCTAAGATGAAGCTACTTTTATCTTCCTCTTCAATTTCCTCCATAGATTTGGTTGCCTCTATTTCTATATTATCAACCAAGTTCAATATTGAAAATGATTGAGGGCGGTTTAAGTCACTCCATTCTCAAGCATGTTTCTTGCTTGGATATCCTCCTTCTCAAGTACACTAGAGTCCTCAAGAATAAATTGTTGGACTTCTCTTGAGTCGAAGTGTCACTTCTTCACTTATGGCATCTTGCATTGTAGTTAGGTTGGTTGGGTTGGCAATTCCCGCTCTTGACCTCTTCAAAGTCCACCTGACCCCTTCCTCATCATCATGTTGGAGTTTCCTCCCACGAGTCAAGTTGGACTAGGTCCCATTGTTCACTCCTCCTTGTTATGATTCTCAATATCTCCTCGCTCTTTTTCTTTTAGAGAACTATAGTTTTCTTCTAAGGAGTCCATACTCCCATGGACATTAAGGAGTTGGGCTTCTTCTTCGACACTATAATGTCGCCCAAAAATCTGAGCATGGATTCCATGCGCCACATGTAGTGTTTCTTTCTCATATTCCATGGCATCATTCCTTTCAAGCTCAAGAGCACAAGAATCATTCTATCATAGCAACTATATCGAGAAGTGAACTTATTGGAACAACCACCCTAATGCCTACCATGACCACCATATAAAGTATCTATACCTATCATAGGAGAAAGAAGGTGCACACATCTCTTCTATGGGCGTATTTACAATCTTGCCAAAGGTGGGTCCTCCACAATAGAAACACGGGTCATTAATATAGGAGTTGAAACTACCAAACCTCCATTCCTTCCATGATGCTATAATAAACGAAACTAACAATAACAAAAATAAAAATAAAAAGAAGATGCAAAACAAGTTTCAATCAATAAACAACTATTGGCTATCACAACTCAATTTCCGCAATCGACACCATTTTTTGATAACACTCAATACAACTCTCTCGATTAGAGAGGTGGAAACGGTCATCGTCAAGAACAAATATATTCCGATGTGTTGTTTCCAGGTTGAATTCCAAAGAAATTGAGTTGATAATCCAAAAGTTATAACTAACTCAAACTAGAATGCATTGTTGTTCACATTTGAAAAGTAAAGATGGGGGAGAAAGAGAAACAATATCAAATTCCAAATTTAAAACTAAATGAGGGGAATTCCGATTGCCACAATCACAAGTGAGATGGTTAGGTGTGCTATTACGGTTAACAACTAGAATGAGATTTAATTTATTGCCTTAGATTCAAATTTAGCATAGATAGTAGTGGATAAAATACATTTCCCGCTTCTCAACCACAAGAATGCTTATGCCTTAGTCTTCAAACCCTAAGACCAAATTATTATCAACCACAAAAGCTTGATGACGAATCAAGCTATTTCTAGCCTTAAACCCGTAATGGAGGGAATGTGGGTTTTCACTATCTCTAGCTCCGATCCCACACATAGACAATTTCAAATCCTCCCTATTGTTTTCTCATCCTCGTACTCAAGAAAAAGCAAGAAAAGTAAATAAAATTCATGTTTGCAACCATCAATTTTTATAATTAAAACTTATAGAAAATAATAGATCTATACTTGCAATTATAATCCAAGAACAATTAATCAATACCCATTCAAATTTACAAATCCACCATGCACACACCCCTAGCTAGCAAGTTAGCTACTCATATTTAGAGAGAGAGAGAGAGAGAGAAGATACCAAGAGGACTTCCCTCAAAATTCATCATATGGGTCCACCAATTTGCTTCAAAAGATATACATTAATGGTGAAATTCTCCCACAATGGGGTTTTTCAAGAAGTAGAAGAAGAAAAGTCCTTTCTCTTTCTCCAATTCTATGATGTGCAAAAATCTCTAAAATAAATCTATGAATGAATAATGTGTGGTGTACAATTTAGGGAGATAAATTCATGATTTCTTAATTTATAACTTTTCACAATTGCCCTTGGAGGCTCCTTTCTAGGGTGCTGGGAACCTTTCAAGGACTTTTTGTCTTTCCATAAGCGAAATGGGTACTTGCCGTTCGTCCCGTGTTTAGCAAGGTGTGCCAACTAAAGAGAGAGCAGTATAGCCCACCGTGTTTAACCATGCTTAGCGGTGGGGATCCACTAGAACAAAGTCAAACGCAGTGTAAGGTTGTCTCTCCCCTGTGTTACACCTATGTTTCATGTGCTCTGGGATCCGCAAAAGCATGTCTTTAGCACCACTTCAAGTTCAAATCCTCCATTATTTTTGTCTCCTTCAAATGCCCGCATAGAGAAGAAAAAGGCACAAGCCTTCCTTTCTAAATTGAATGAAAACCAAGCAATAACTCATGCTTAAAAGCCGTCGAGTGTCTTTTCTACATCTTCACTAAATCTAAAGGAATCCAGTGTTCACCCTGTTTCCCCGATGCCAACCACCGCCGTGTCTTCAAGCCAGCCCAAAACTTTTGGTATCATTCGATGACTCGCCTAGCAAGTCACAAACCGCCGATGGACTTGATCCTCTATATAGAAGGTTATTCGGCCTTTGGCCTAAGGCTCGCCGGTTTTCCCTCTGTGAATCACCGATTTACTATCACTCATTTCTTTTGCTTCATTTATGCTCTTTTCTTTAGCCATCTCGTGACACAACTAAAGCAAAAAGGGAATAAAATTCAAATAACTCAAGAACGAAACAAAACTCAAGTTTTAGAGCCTAATGAGCTGGTAAATTACCACCTAATCAAACCCCCCAAACTTAAATCATTGCTTGTCCTCTAGTAATACACTAGTCAACTATTGAGGAATATGCCACCTCTCTTCATAATTAGACCTCGCCGATCACCTCGGCTATGACAACCCAAAAATATTCACCATGCTCACCGAAAAAGAGAACAAAATACCCCAAAAGACCAAAACAATGAAGATGTTTTCAAACAGGCAAACACTTTCTATCAAGAAAAGCTTATGAAAGGGAATCATTTAACAAAACAAGGGCATTACTCAACCTAGTAACACACATAGCATCTCAAGTTATAATCACTGAAAATTCAAAGCTTGCCTTAGGAGTTTACAATTTCTTCCCTATTTCCACCTTAATCAATGCCTCTGCATCCCCAAAAAGAAATGATGCCACTCACTAAAATAAGGATCCCTATTCTTTTGGCCATGTGATCATTGAATGCACACAAGGGATTAATTGGAAGAGACACTCACACTCACTCTCTCAAAAGATATCTGCATGCATACACTTGACCCATAGGCTTTCCCTTCATGTAATTCGCCACTAATGTAGAGTAGCCACACCTAGAATCATTTAGGACTTAGAGTCAGTGGATGTAGGCTCGTGGTAAGGGTAGGATGAATATTTGGCAATAGTGACTAGATCCTCCCCTAATGCTTTTTGTGACATACCTTGGCATCAATTCCACCACTAACCTTCTTTCCTTCTTTCTTGTTAATGACTTTCTTGCTTTCTTTAACACTTCCCCTTATAACCCCTTTTTCTTTCACAACTAGCCTTATTATCTCAAGAGAAATGACCATTCACACAAATTATCTTTTCTTTTGATTTATCCTTTGTGCACTTTGACAAAAGGCTATGGTTCTTCACACTATAATTCTAATATTCCTCTTTGTTTTTGCATACCCCAAACTTAGGTTTTTGCCTCATTTTTCACAAATGTTTTTATCACTCCTCTTCTGTGCCTTAAGCCTTATTTCATCACTTATCTTGTCACTAGCATTTAGGGTGAATGGGGGCCAAAAGAGGTATTAAGAATGGTCTTTAAGGCTTGTAATGTGGTTGCTAAGGAAAGGGTTTAAGGATCAACATTGGCTAACAAGGATCAATGCTCATGGAGGGTATATAGGTGAATTGCCTAGACAAAGGAAAGCCTAAACATATGTTCTTGGCGCAACTACATCTAGAATTTCCACCTTGAATCACATTTGGGGCAAGTTCTAAACAAGATGTAATGCATGAGATTCATCAAAAATGTCCTCAAAATACAAGGAATCACACTTAAAGGGTCTACAAGAGTCATTCTCAATACAAAACACCAAATTAGGATATCAAAGAAAGCAAACGTCAAGTGTTTTTCCAAGGGAATTTACAATGTATGACAAATAATTCTATGCTACTTCTGTCAACACTTTCATTATCTTCATTCTCGTGTTCTTGTTTTTACAATTCCATTTCAACAAAAAAAAAATTCAAAGAAAAGACCCATTTAGTCACCAATAATTCATCATAAACAAAAAAACTTGAACCAAATCATTCATTCATTCATTTGAAAATAGAACACACCCGACAAGGGCTATCATCAATTATTGAAATAAACCTAATAGCCCGACAAAGGCCGTAACTTACTCGTACTCAAACAAAACATCGTAATATCAAAAGAAACATTCATCCTTGGCACCCTCAAAAGAAACATTCATCCCCTCGGCCCTCATCAATTGAGCCATCCTCCCCGATGATGCCCCCGCAAGTGTACGGGTCGTAAGTAATATAGTGGCTCTATTAAAGAACCGGAATGTCGAACCACAGGTGTACTAGACCACCTGCCTAACTATCAAGTTCAAGTGTGATATTAAATACCGCAAATGTTGATTATAGAAGTTTTTGATAGAGTTTAATTAAGTCTAATGGTGGTCAACGAAATATCTCCGAACTCACCAAGGAGCAACATAGAGTTAAAGTCTGGGATAATTATGCGCTATCACGATTTGCAATGGTTAAGTATGATGGTGATCCCGCAAGTGTAATGTCAGGTAAGTAATATAGTGGCTCTTTAAAGCAAGGTATCGAACCCACAGGACTGGACCCATTCCTCTAACTATCCATTTCTAGTGTGATCTTAAATACCTAAAGTGTCGGTGATAGACATTTTCGTTTGAAGAATATTTAAGTCTAAGTTTGGGTCAACGAAATATTCTGAAAGTGCTCTAGGAGCAACATAGAGTCAAAACCAGCATAATCATGAGCAATACGATTTGCAATGGAATAAGCATGGGACTATCAATTGTTATTTCACATAACTGGAATTGCATGTTCATATCTTCGAGCCTCTAAACATCTAAGTAATCTAGCCTCTCACGCATCATTGTGAGTGAGGAGTTTAATTTTCTAGTCGCTGCAATCAATTATGTTGTGGTTTACTGTGAAACGATTAGGACTTTCGTATCCTAACCATTTACTCAACTTAGCCTCACAACACTTCTTCGAGTGGTGATGTGACATCCCAAGTTGGTCTTTCATAACCCCGCGTGTGTCAACCAAGCAAGGTGTTAGGTATATTTCTATCCAAACACGGAACTCCTCTCCGAGATTACTTCATGCTCCCCACATTCACAAACACTCCAGTAATGCCTTCAAGCTATTTCCTAAGCTAACAAATATGCTTTTATGGTGATCAATCATTAAAACAACCAACAAATCAATCAAGACGCAAAACAACAATCAATAACTCCAATTCCAAACAATATCATAGAATTACAATCATAATTCATGTCTTCAACCCTAGAGGAAGGGTTCTTGCCATTCATGTTAGTAAATCCATCGTTAATCTACTCCTAATCTACTATTAATCTACTCCTAACTACATACTTACATGAGATTGGTAGATGAGAAGGGAATTTGATAAACCCTAGATGAGTTCTCCCACTTCTCCCTTCTCTCCTATGCGCTCAACAAAATCGCGACCAAAATGAAAATAGAGCTAAGGGTCCTATTTATAGTAAATGGAGAACGCGGCATAATTTGGCCTGCCGTGGAACGGCTCCGTGTCACGGAGTGTATCGTTGAGCACCGCTCCGTGACACGGAGGCATCGCGAAAGCTCACTGGAATTCAACCAGAAAATCAGCCTTGGCAGCATGTTGCCGCGATGGCAACGTGGCACGCTGCTTGGGCAAACAGACGTCACCCTTCTTGGTCGCGACTTTCATGCCGTGGGCATGCCACGCGCATGGGCGTTTTGGCAGCCTCGCCCGCCGTGGCACGCTAAGGCCGGCGCAGTGGGCTGTTTTGGGCCTCTTGCCGACGTTCGCGTGTTTATTCCGTCTCCAAGCCCTACTTCACCACCCATGAATTAGCTCCTCAAAAGTCATCAAAACCTACAAAACAAAGGCTAATCATGTTGGTTAGCACATATCTTCACTTTTATATAAAATCACACAAAATGTATAAAAGAACGTGAGACAACACGACTTCAATTTAAGTTATAGAAGCGATCACTAGACCTATATTATTTCCCGTGATCATATGAAACTATCAATTGTCGTCTCACATAATTAGAATTGCATGTTCATGGCATTTCGAGCCTCTAGAAACGAAAAACTAGCCTCACTACGCATTTGTTAGCGAGGATGCTAATTCTAGTTCGTGGCAATTCAATTACGTGGAGGTGGTTTATGGGGTTATGCAATTGGTTAAGGTACTTTTGTACCCCAACCATTTCACCAAACTTAGCTTCACAACTACTTCTTTGAGTGGTGGAGTGACAACTCTAAGCCGTTGTCTTTCTATCCTCCCATTTTAGCAACCAAACAAAGGTATTAGGTATATTTCTATCCTAACCACAAAATATCATCAAAAGACAAGAACTTTCCTCTTACATTCTTGTGTTCTTCCCTAGGTTTGCTTTCTCAAGCTTTTGTCTAAGTTTAACGTGTATGTTTTCATGGTGATCAATCATAAAAACAACCATAATCAAGAATGCAAGACAAAAAAATAATCAATATCTTAATTCCAACACAAATTCGTAAAACACAATCATAACTCATGACTTCAACCCTAGAGGAAGGGTTCTAGAAATTCAAGTTCGTAAAATTACAAGAAACGTTGTTAAAGTAACATACTTACAAGAATTGCAAAGGAGAAGATCGAAATTGATGAACCCTAGGTGAGTTTCCACTTCTCCCTTCACCTAGGTGGTTTTTCGTAATAAAATCGTGACAAAATGATTTTAGGAGCTAACGGACTCATTTATAGTAAAGGTGAACTTGCAAAAATTATGCCTTCGTGGAATGGCCTTGTAACAGAAAGTATCATGAGCACCGCTCCTGACACACGAGGCAATGCTAAGCACACCGGACACTCACCGTACTCCGGCCTTGTGGGGCACTGCCGCGCTGGCGCGCCACAGAAACACGTCACAAGGGCCAAGGCTAGGTGGCCTTGGCCGCGCAGCCCGCCCGCTCGTGGGCACGTTGCCAACGCACAGTGGGCTATTTCGCGCAGCCTCGCTCTACCGTGGCACGTTGCCAACGCTACAGGGCTGCTTTCGCGATCTTCCTTACCGACGTTCGCGACCTCGATTCCAAGCCCTCCACTTCACCAACTCATGGATTAGTCCGTCCTCAAATTCATTTTAAACCTACAAAAAAACAAGAACTAATCATGTTATTAGTACATATATTTACATTTATATAAAATCACATGAAAATATATATAATTAATTAGATAAACAAGACTAAATTAAGTTATAAAGCATCACTCGGGCATGCTATTTTGCCCGAGATCACAACCCCACACTTAAAGTCTTGTTCGTCCTCGAACAAACCTTTTTCATCTCATGCACATGAAGACTACACATAGCTAATTTAGCAAGATAATTCAAGCTACAACTACAATGATCGGTAAGATAGCAAGCTAAAATAGAGCATGCACGATTTAATCATTGAAATGAAATACAACTATGTTAAGACTTCCTAATCTCAAGAATCGACTCTCAATCATTGCAAACTCATGCAAATCAACCGATCAAGAAATCCAACATGAATTATATCTTCATTCAACATGCCCTCACAACAAGAGAGTTACCATTTTCACATGCAAAATTTTTTAAATCACAACAAGTATGGGTAAATGAATGAATTACGCTCACTCACAAAGAATTCACATGCATCATGAATGACCCATGTTTTTCCTTAGTGTTTTACTCCACTAGTTTAAGGATGTATGAACGAAGATCAAGTAGGACTTTAGGTTGTAATGTAGCTAAGGGACGGGGTAGGTACTATTTCGGGACAGAATAGTGACTATCTTCCCTAAGCGCTTTAATACATCACACCTCATTACGAACTTCCCTTCTCTCTTACTTCACCTTTATCTCTTTTTACGCTTTCCTTTTCCTCTTTGTTTCCCATTTCTTTAGGCACTCTAGCTTATTAGTAAGGAGTTCTGCATACAAGTAACTTTTCATTAATTTATTTTCCTACTCCCTACTAATACTCAACCATTTTCAAACAAGTGCACCCTTGACCTTTCTCAACTCGTACAACCGCTACGTTTCCTTCTTTTTCATTCTCTCACTCCTCACTCTTGGATTTTCCCTTAAGCGCTTGGGAGTTTTGTATCAAATTAAAGGCTAATTAAATGAAAGGATTAAGCTTATGTTGTAGCTATCAAAGAATAGGCTTAAGGCTCAATGGGGCTAACTAGGATTAAATATTCAAGGTAGGTGGGGTGAGGGATAACATTTGGGTTCATTCAAAGAAATGCCTAAATCATCTCCTACAATTCACATCCTTCATTTCATTTTATATACACAACATGCAAGTTCTAGACACTCCACAATCACAATAATGTAATACTCAAAACCCTTACACTCACGGCACATTCTCAATTCAAGACACATTCAGCCAGACTCCTTAACCAAATAATCACAAGAATTCGTAATTAAGCTTCAATCACATTGAGTCAAATTCAAGAGCCTAAGTGTTCCCACACAGTTATACGCTTGCATGCTTCAACACCGAACATACTTGCATCTTACAATCATTTATAGCACATAACAATAATATCAAGCTATCCATTAGCTACGTTCAAAAAACCAAAACCTATTGACTAATATTTCCTCAAGACTCGCCGCTATCCATCCATCAGTCTTCAAATGCCCCTAACTATGACTAAAAATTATATACAAACAAAGAAAAAAATTTATTCTTCTGTTCAAAGACCCTGGCCGGAAAAGAACCGAAAGAAAAAACCAACGGGTGATGAAGTCATGCTTAACTCACAAAAAATTTCCGAATATCTTCACAAGCATTACATTCACTAAAAATTGTTAAGAACAAAATTTTTAAAATTTTCCTCACCCCACACTTAAATAATGCTATGTCCTCATAAGATCAAATTAAAATTTCAAGGATGAGAAATACTCCTCGAGCCCTATGCCTAGCTAACAACATTCTATCCTCTGCTATTCTCGTGGGTGTTTGACCCCACACTTCTTCTATTCCATGCTTTTTAGCTCCCTCCTTCGGTACTCAGATTTCCCTTCCATCTGCAGTTAACTTTCCACCAAAAATGCAAACACAATGAAAATACAAAATCAACACCAACAAAAATCATAATTTGTACTCGTGGTACTCCTTTGGGTCAGCTTCCCAAGAAGCTGCCTTATTTTACGTCGCGGTACGACGTGGATCACTCTTTTCAGATATCCTATACTGGGTTCACGTTCGAGAACCATCTCCTTTTCTTTTTGATTTCTTTAGAGGAAATGTGCCTCCACTGCCTCTCTTCCTCCAACTTCTTCACAATTTGAAGCCCATTATCAGACTTGGGCTGAACACTTGTCATTACCTTTGGCCATGCACCCGTGGAACCTCCACCCCACACTTCATCCTCCGACAAATACACACCCGACAAAGGTTTCGTAGTGTGTGGATGGGTTCATTTCTTGGTATATTCGAAGAGTTCTCTTCATCCTCGACTCCCTCATTTTCGTGGTCCATGCTCTCAAATCATTCACCGCTCCTCCTTAAGTGGCCAAGAATGGCCGTCCCAAAATTAAAGGTACCCGGTCATCAACCTAAAAATCTAAGATAATAAAATCAAAGCAGTATAATAAACTTACCCACTTTGATGAGAAGGTCCTCTATTATTCCATCGTGTGTCACTCGCGACTTATCCGCGCCTACAAAGATCAACTTTGTTGGCTCGGTTTTCCCAACCCTGTTGGTAAGAATAAAGATAGGGGCATTAGGTTAACTGCCGCCCAGATCACACAAATCTCGTAGCACTGGGGCCTTTACCAATTTGTGTCATGGGAGGTTAAACTCCCCGGGGTCTTTGAGCTTCTTCAAAATCTTGCTCAATACCCAAGGATCGCACTCCCGCTAGTGCTACACCGGACATCCACCAATTCGACTTTATTCGCTATCACATCTTTCAAGTATTTAGCATATTGGAGCATTCCCCGCAAAACATCAATAAGAGGCAAATTTATGAAGTTCTTTGAAACTCTCAAACAACTTTTTGAAGCACTCCTCCTCCTTGCTCTTCTCAATCTCGAGGGAATGGCAGGGTGGGTCTTTGTGCCGCCGCACTGAAGATTGTGCATTTTGTATCCCAGCACTGATTTTCCTGTCGGTGGATGGTCCTGGTCTAACCAAGTCCGCCGCACCTCCTTTCTCTCTTTGGCACTACATCACCTCCACTGTTTCGCCACTTCTCGCATCGATGGCATTGACTACGGGTTAGGATTCCGTGTCACTTGGTAATCCCCTAAGATCTCATGTTTTGAGCAACTTCTATCTCGACCCATTTGTTTTTCAAGATTGCGGGTGGCTACTTGCCGATTCTTTAAGTCTTCTACCATCCTCGCCCGATTTTCCGCAGAACCGAGTGTCACGCCCGCTTTGGGGGTATGACGGGCACCGGTGCTCCTAGTAGGACTTGACCGCACCGGTGAGCCTAGGGCACGTCTCGTGCCCGGCTAGCTCTATTTCTGATTTCGAAACAATGGCTATATAACGGTTGTAAACACACAGCCCCACTGTGGCCGACCGCCTATAGCCACCGCATATGGCTAACACCAACCGTAGACATAATTAAAACAAGGAACTTGCGTGCCGACAAGGCCACAATGCTGCCTAGTCATCTCGAAACTCAACATAGAGAATATCGACAGCTACGTGACCGACAAGGTCACATTATTCGACTCATGGCCCCACACGGCCAACATAAATGTAAATGCTAAACAACTATAACAAAATGTACGGCCTCACACGACCGGCTTCAACCGATCTGGCTGTGAGATAAATATATACACCCGCAAGCCTCTATGAGTATTGATAAAATGACTGGGACAGTGGCCCCGACCTACCCATACTCGTGACAACAAAGAAATAAACTACACTTCTGAATATCGTGCTCGATGACAAAAAGAGCGATAACTCTATAGTCACTGGGAATCACGAGGGATCGCCCGTCTATGAGTACCGCAGGCAATGCAAAGGCTGCTCCAATGGGCGCGCACTAATGGTACTCCGAGTATGCAAAGCACCGAAAACAACCGAATACAAATAACATAACTAGAAATTCAATAGCAGAGATAAATCAATCAAGAACCGATATGAACCACCGTGCTTTCAGGCCGTGATAGGGCAGAGCATACCAGAGACGCCATGTTTACCGTTTATTATCTAATATGGTCACATAAATACATATATATATATAGCAAGAAAGAGCTAATAGCAACTGATCACGGGAAATATAGGTCCCGTGATAAACTTTACAACTTAAATGAGTAGTGTTTTCTGCTATTTGATACATTTTCATGTGATTTTATAAAGTGAAGATATGTGCTAACCAACATGATTAGCTTTGTTTTGTAGGTTTTTGATGACTTTGAGGAGCTAATTCATGAGTTTGAAGTAGGAGGCTTGGAGACTAAGAAACACGCAAACGTCGGCAAAGAGGAGTTTTAAAACAGCCCCACTCGCGTCGGCACGTGCCATAGTGGCCGCCCAAGACAGCCGCGTTGGCACGTGCCACTAGGTGGCTCACACTGGGCCATGGTGCAACGTAGCCACTCTGGCAATGCGGCTACGCCGGGCTAACGCGGCGGTGGTGCCGCTGTCGAGTTTCTGGGCGATTTCCAGAAGGCTCCGCGTTCGGGCCGTGTCACGGGAGGCATGTCTGCATGAATTATGACACGTTGTTTGTTATTCCCGGACAAATTCCTACTATTATAAATAGCACACTAGGTTTATTTTCACATATTCTCACTTGGTGGAGCAAGAAACGTGGGTTACGCGCTTTTGGAGGACGAAATTCTTAGGGTTTTCTATCCCTTTCTTCTTCCTTTCAATTGTTTGTATGATTAACACTCATTTAACGATGTTTAATCCACAAATGAGTGGCTAATTCTCTTCTTGCTGAGGTTATGAACTTTTGTGTTGGAAATGTATCAGATTATTGCCGGTTTATTTTCTTTTCTTTTCATGGTTGTTCTATTTAATTCTTGCTCTTACTACATTAATATCTCGGCCAATGTTAATGTAACTAAAAAGTCCGGTTTCACCCGGAGAGGGCAAGAAATTGGAAAGTTGGGGAATTAATAGATATGATCTTTTTCTTGGTTTGGGAAAATTGGGACTGGATGCACTTAGATAGAGATATACCCGAAAGTCGTATTAGTCATGTGTGGAATCGGTTTTGTATAGCTAGAACTTGAATTCCTTCTTTATCACGAAAATGTAGGTGGAAGGTTCACATTTCCTGCTGGGTTAATGACAGAGTTTTAGTCCATAGTATTAGTTCATTTAGTAACTCAAGGAAAAGATAAACCACGTATATTGATAGTTCGTTTTTCACATGTTCTTTGGTACCTTCAAAGATGCTCTTATCCATAGTTAAGACTCAAATTGTATAGGATAGCTTATTGTATAAAAATATATTTACCAAAACACACACTTCTTTACACCGTTGTCTTCACCGCGTAGAGTTTAGTAAATTAACACTTGAAAAGGTTTTACCCCGTAGTCCATTCCTTGTGGGTTCGACATTCCTGGCTTCTTAAAAAGAGCCACTATATTACTCTCACGAATTTGCATACCCTGCGGGCTCATCAAGTTTTTGGCGCCGTTGCTTCTGGACTCGGCAATCAAGAAAATTTTTTTTTCTTAAGTGTTAGTTAACGAATTCTATACAAGCGTTGACAACGTGTTTGTAATTTTATTTTATTTAAAAAAAGAAAAAAATATTTTTGATCGTTTTGGATACCTTCAACATGACATCTTGGAACATAAATGGTTTAATGGTGAATATTCATACTACGAGTCTTGTTCCACTTCGAGAATACCATCATGCGCAATACCATAACACGTGTGGTTTCATATGTGGTGGTCAAGATGACCATTGGGATGGTCATTGAATGCATACTCCCATCCCCAAGCCCCTACTATGATCCTTCTCGTTTTTGCCGAATATAGGCATGATGAAAATGAGGGATCAGATTTAAGTCAATAGGGAAGACATGCTAAAACAAAGATGCTTGAGCAATGTAAGCTAAATGCTGAGCATGAAGAAGTGAGAATCTCGGCCTAGAAGAGAATGGAGCGACTTTAAAAAGGATGAGCTTTAAATTCACTGGGAGATGATTGCTGAGGCTTCTAAGCTTGTGACAAATTGCAAAAATGCTTTAGGCGATACTCAAGAGGAACTACAAGAAAGACGGTGAATTTTTGGATGAAGCCCAACAATTAGAATTCGAGAGTCCCCGTGATGGGCTCACACTTATGGAAAATCCATTCATGGGAGAAGAGATAGAGAGAAACCATTTGACACTACCGGAGAGATGGATGTTGATGCGGAGAAGAGGTATACGAGTAAGGGTCACCAGATTACGCTAAAATTCAAGGTGCATTGACTCACTCGAGCATTTCTTACCTTGAGTTTGGTGGACGACATTGAAATAGAGTCTTCCAAGCTTGTAGAGAAATGTCTAGAGGATGACCAAGCCCCAGATATTTTGAAATTTGCCGATTATAATGGACAAAATGATTCTCACTTACTTAAGGACCAATAAACATCAAAGGCTTACATCTATTGCTCTAGCCCTGCAATTTTTCACCACCACCCCCGGAGCATAAGAGGAAATTAGAGAAGAAATTAGGGGTGAGATTCATATCCTCAAGGTGGAGGAAAAAGCGGTGAAACGTACACGTCGTGCCGCGACGTAAAATTAGGCGCCGCTTGGGAGGTAACCCATGGGTACCATAGGTACCATTTTAAATTTCTTGGTATTTTTTTTAATTTTGTATTTATGGTTTTTTTTTGTTGTTTTGTGGAAAGTTAAGCAATGTGGATGGAGGAAGTCCAGTACCCTTGGAGGAGTGAAGCTAATGCTGGAAGAGAAGAAAGTGGTGGGGTTGAACAC
This sequence comes from Datura stramonium, assembly GCA_018107945.1. Lineage (NCBI taxonomy): Eukaryota > Viridiplantae > Streptophyta > Magnoliopsida > Solanales > Solanaceae > Datura > Datura stramonium. The sequence continues at coordinate 68,315 of JACEIK010007869.1, forward strand.
CCACTTGTGCAACTTTGAACGAAAGGTGTCGTTGGCTAGCCTAAAGGCCTTGTGTGGAGCAATTTCACCCTTTTTAAATATTAATGTGATGCCATGAGGACATAGCATGATTTAAGTGTGGGGTGAGGGAAATTTCAAGGAAATTTCAAAATTTTGTGCTTAATGAAGTGTTGGTGAATGTAATGCTTGTTTGGAAAAATGAGAAAAATTTGAAAAATCTGTAGAGTCAAGCATGAATTATCACTCAAGTTATTTTCAGTTTCTTTTCCGACGGGGAAGTCTTGAACCAAGAACAAAAAATTTATTTTTTTATTTTATTTTTATTTGTCTCAGATATAATGTTTTTAGTCAAAGTTAGGGACTGTTTTCAACGATGGATGGATGACGACGCCTTGGAGGAAAATTAGTCAATAGGTTTTGGCTTTGAACCGTAGCTAATGGATGCTTGATATTCTTAGTATGTGCTATATATGATTGTAAGATGCAAGTATATGTAGTGTTGAAGCATGCAAGTGTATAACTCTGTTTGAGACACTTAGGCTCTAAATTTGACTCCTTGATACATTGAAGCTTAATTTTAAATTCTGTGATTAGCCGAGTAAGAGTCTCGCTAAATGTCTTGAATTGAGTATGCAATGAGTGTAAGGTTTTGAGTATTCTGTGCAATTATGGATTGTCTAGAACTTGCCCGGTATGTTTATGAAACGAAATGAAGGATGTAAAATTGTAGGAGATGATCTAGGCATTTCTTTGAATGCACCCCACCTTTATCCTCGTTTACCTACCTGAAATATTAATCATTCAGCCCCATTGCTTCCAGCCTATTCTTTGATAGCCGCAACATAAGCTTAACCATTTTTATTTCATTAGCCTTGAATTTGATCCAAATCTCCTAAGCGCTTAAAGAAGAAAAACTCTGGAAAGAGGAAAGGAGTGAGAAGAATGAAAGAAAGGAAAAAGTGAAAGTTGTAAAAAGTGAGAAAGGTCAAAGGCGCACTTGGGTAAAAATGGTTGATTATTGTTAAGGAGTAAGAAAACAAATGAATGAAAAATTATTTATACAACTCCTTACTAATGAGCTAAAGTGCCTAAAAGAAATGGGGGAGCAAAAGAGGAAAAAGAAAACTACCAAGGATAAAAAGGTGAAGTAAGGGAAGAGAAGTTCACAATGAGGGCGTGATGTATTTGAAAGCGCTTAGGGAGGATAGTCACTATTACTGATCACAATAGTACCTACCTACACCTGAGTACTTCACAACTTAAAAAGTCCTACTTGATCTTACATTCGTACATCCTCAAATTAGTGGAGTACAACACTAAGGGCAAGCTTATGGGTCATTACATGATGCATGCGAATTCTTTGTGAGAGTGAGCGAACTTCTATTTATGTACCCACACATGTTGTGATATATAAAGTGTTTTTGCGTGTGAAATTGGGTAACTCTCTTTCCGTGAGGGCACATGTTTAAGGAAGGATA
>JACEIK010007870.1:7801-24362 GCA_018107945.1 Datura stramonium
TAGCTCACTTTTAGCCTATATTTCCCTACCAAAGTTTCATGAATCCCTTGATCCCAAGTTTGAGCCTTAATAGACCATATTTCTTTGATTCACCTGTTAATTGTACCCATTTTTTTTTATAATGAACCTGTTTTGGCTGTGGTCCTTCCTTGGATATTGTGAAACTCAACATAAGCAAAATGCTTAAGTTGAGGGTGGCTAGAGTAGGGGTGCATAAATGGTGGGAGAGGGAGAAAGGAAAAGAAAAGAAAAAAATAGAAAAGAGAAAGTATGGTGAAAATGAGGTGTGGTGAGGTGAAAAAGTAAAAGAGCTTAAAATCTTGAGAATTTTGAAAAAGAAAAATTCAAAAGAGCTTGAAGTTGCATGAAAAATACGAAAAATCACCTCACCCATGAAAATATTCTTAAAATGGGGTAAAAAGGGAAGAAAGCAAAACGAAAGAGTGAAGGGTGAAATAGGTAAATGGTGTAGCCAATGTATGTAGTGCCAAGGAAGGGATAGTCACTCATAAAATCTCTCATCTTTATCATGTCTATCCCTAAGCCTACATTACAAGCCATATCAAGTCCTATAGTTATCCTAACTTGACCATCTGACAAACCAAAGCAGAGAAAATAAGGGCAAGCCTATGGTATCTGATTCATAATACTTGAAAACTTCCTAGTGAGAGTGAGTGCTTCACTTTCCTAGTCCCATGTTGTGTTTGATACTTCATATCTCAGTGGGGACTTCATTGTGTGAGGGTACATCGGTTATGTTTTCTTTTACCATTGGTCTGTGTGAAAAATATTGTGATGACTTGATTGCCTGTTGATAACTAGATGACATGTCTTGATCCCTGTATATGATGTTTTGATGTTGCTTGTAATGCATTAGCTGATGATGTTATATGAGGAAGGGTCAATAAAGTGTTTATAGAGAGTGCAAAAATTTGCTTGAGTATTGGCTGTAGTATCTTAAGTGTATTTTCTAGTTGAGCGTCGTGTTTTGTTTTTCTTTTTCTTTGCCTGAGGACATGCAAAAGTCTTAAGTTGAGGGTGTTGATGTGTTGTGGATTTACAACACTATTGACGCTCAAACTAAGAAAATAGCATGGACCTAGGTGTATTTATGTGGATATGAGGCATTTTTCCTTTGATTTCAAGATAAATGGGTGTTGGAGTGTAAATTTGCAAAAGGAAGCTAAAAGTGTGCAAAAAAGGGTAAAAATGCAGTCCATAGTATGATCTGTAGGATGGACCTACGAGCCGTACTGATGGCCGTGATAAGAACCAGAAGGCTGAAGCTGGAAGAATGAACCTACGAGTCTTGCCACAGATCATACCAAGCTTGTACGAGCCGTGGTAAGGCAGTCGTGATGAACTCCATATGAATTGCACAAGAGGTTGATTCTCAGTACGAGAGGATACTACGACCTGTGAGAGCTTGGTACAATCGTACCATACCGGTCGTGGTGAACTTCATACAAATTGCAAAGATTCAGAATCAAGCCACGGGAGCCTGGTACAAGTCATAGGAGGAGGTACAAATCGTACCTTGGCCTGACACTTAGCAAAAAATCAGCCAACAATCCAAACCACGAGATGCTTCCATGGGCCGTAGGATGCTCCTACGAGTCGTAGGATGACCTGTGACGAGGTCGGCACCAGATATGGAAAATCGCCTTGTTAGTCTAGGAAAAGGATTCTTATGTCTATATAAATATGTTTTATGTTTTATTTTTCATAAGTGACATTGAGAAGAATTAGTTTTAGTTGGAAAACATTGTTGTAGACAATTTTACATCTTTGAAAAAAAGAATTGAGTTGGTTCAACCTTGTGATCAACCTTTTCTTGAATTCATATTGTTCTTGCTACTTGTTCTTCAAGATTTTGTGGATTAATTAAAGAAAGCGTTTTTTCCAATCATATTTGTAAGTATTGTTTTTATGTCTTTAATCATGTACACACTTCACAACCTTGCAATTATGAGAGGCTAAAACCTCCATAGCTAGGGTTGTGGGAACCATGGTGGATTAACAAGTTAGGGTTGCACAAAGTGAGTCTAAAACCAGTACTAATTACTTATATTGTATTCTCTTCATGCTTTAATGATTCTTAGCGATGTACAACGTTAGGAAGTGCCTGAATTCTTTACTTGCTCTGGTCGAAGAGGTAGAGATTAGGAAAAGAGAATTACAACGGAGCCTTGATCTTGATGATCATTGTATTAACTTGAGCTGTGGTCGCAGGATAGTTATATCTGAAACTTAGTGATAACGGTTAGGTTGGAAACTCTCATGAGACTTGGTCAATGTAATTGAGTATAGTCATTAAATAGGTATTGGTCGATCGTTTGAATGAACCTAAGTTATTAGTTCTGTAAGTAAGTATTAGTGATGATCACGAGGGTATACCTAAAGCTGTTATGAATTCATGGGGAACACAAACCCTAGTTATCCTTTAATTATCGATTCACAACCATAATCTTGACAACCACTTTGTTTCTACTATTTATTATTATTAGAATCCCCCCAATTATGAAGTAACTACCATACAAGTTCACTTACCGGTTGTAATCTAGATCTTCCGTATTTCCTGTGGGATCGACCCCAACCTCTAAGTTGGGTTCTTTATTGACAACGTCCGCTTCATACTTCAGTTAGAAGTGTGGTTTGAGCGTTATCAAAGACATAGCAATATTATTGTACGAGAGTTGGGAAAGGTCCTAAGGTAGAGACGTTCCCCCTCCGACTTGGTTCAGCTTTTCATGGCCTTCCTGGATCATTATCTACCGCGGGAAATCCAACAGGCCTGGTTGATCAATTCTTACACCTGGAGCAGGGCTCAATGAGTGTTCGGGAATATGCTATGAGATTTGACTCCTTATCCCGATATGCACCAACTTTTATTGACACCATGCTATCCAGGGTGCATCGGTTCATTATGGGGCTTCTCCCAGAATATGTGGAGACTTGTGTTACGGGTACTCTGCCAGAGGACATGGATATCGCCCGTATTCAGGCATTTGCTCAGAACATAGAAGGGATCACGCAGCAACAACGAAGGGTATAAAGGGGAAGCCAGAAGAAGCACCGTAGGGCTATACCTATTGATACTCAGGCAGAGTCTCAGGGCGGACCTTGGCCATGACTGTCAGATAAAACACCCAGACCCCCACTCCCACAGCAGCAGCAGGGTGACAGACCTAGTCGTCGGGGGCAGTCAAGACCCGACGAGAGTTCACGACCATCGGGTCCATAGCAACATAGAGAGACAAAGCAGAGTAGACTCACTATGACATGTTGCCCTATTTGTAGTCGCCGTCATCTTGGAGCTTGTAGGTATGGTTCTGCGGTGTGCTATGCTTGTGGACGAGAGGGTCACATGATGAGAGACTGTCCAGCCAGGGGTCAGAGTGGTCAGGACCGATAGGACAGATCTTCAACAGGGTCACGTGCCCCAGCATCTCAGCAGGGCGTAGACCCTTAGGTTCAGCCGGCAGAGGCCGAGGTAGACTAGGGGCATCCGGCTCAGGCACCGGTCCAGATCGCACTTATGTTCTACCGGGACAACAGGAGTTAGAGTCGTCACCAGATGCCATTACAGGTATGCTGGACTTTTTCTATAATTCTATTTATTTTTTTATAGACCCAGGCTCCACTTTGTCTTATGTCACGCCATTAGTGGCCCGGAAGTTCGGTATCACGTCAGAATTGCTTCAGCGACCCTTTTCAGTATCTACGCCTGTTGGTGATTCTATTATAGATAAACGGGTCTACAAAGGTTGTGGGTCACCAGAACTTTGCAGACCTAGTGGAACTAGACATGATTGATTTTGATGCAATTATGGGTGTGGATTGGCTAGCACCCTATTATGCCAATGTAGAATGTTGGACCAAGTCAATTCGATTCCACTTTCCTGGGGAGGTGGTACGAGAGTGGAAAGGAAATGTGGCTACACCAAAAGGTAGGTTTATATCCTATCTTCGGGCAAAGAAATTGATAGCAAAGGGTTGTATTTATCACATTATTAGAGTTCAGGATCTGCAAGCAGAATCCTCGACTCGTTAGTCCATCCTAATAGTCAATGAATTTCCAGATGTCTTCCCAGATGAACTTCCTGGTATTCACCCGGAACGGGAAATTGACTTTGCCATCGATCTACTACCAGGCACTCAACCAATTTCCATTCCTCCATACCGAATGGCTCCTGCCGAGCTCATAGAATTGAAGGAACAGTTGAAAGACCTGCTAGATAAGGGCTTCATTAGGCCGAGTACTTCACCGTGGGGTGCGCCAGTCCTATTTGTGAGAAAGAAAGATGGCTCCCTCCGCATGTGTATAGACTACCAGCAGTTGAATAAAGTCACCATCAAGAACAAGTATTCGCTTCCTAGAATAGATGATTTGTTTGACCAGTTACTATGGGCGCATTACTTCTCAAAAATTGATTTGAGGTCTAGATATCACCAGGTTTGGGTGCGGGAGAGAGATATCCCCAAAATAGCCTTCAGAACTAGGTATGGACATTTTGAATTCTTAGTCATGTCTTTCGAGGTGACAAATTCTCCTGCAGTGTTTATGAACCTGATGAACAACATCTTCCAGCCGTATCTGGACTTTTTTGTGATTGTGTTTATTGATGACATCCTGGTGTATTCCCATTCAGAAGCAGATCACCGAGATCATTTGAGAACGATGCTCTAGATTCTCAGGGATCGTCACTTGTATGTGAAATTTTCTAAATGCGAGTTCTGGTTGAATTCAGTAGCCTTTTTGGGTCATGTTGTATCAGATGTTGGTATTTAAGTCAATTCATAGAAGATTGAGGCAGTAAAGACATGGCCCGGGCCTACAACTCCAACTGAGGTACGTAGTTTCCTGGGGTTAGCTGGATATTACAGAAGGTTTGTGGAGGGGTTTTCTACCCTAGCAACACCTCTGACCAAGTTAACTTAGAAAGCAGCTAAATTTCATTGGACTGAGGCGTGTGAATAGAATTTCCAAGAGTTGAAAAATAGATTGACATTGGCACCAGTCCTAGATTTTCCAGAAGGTTCAGAGGGAAATGCAGTATATTATTATGCTTCAGGTGTCGGATTGGGGTGTGTCTTGATGCAACACGGTAAGGTAATTGCTTATGCTTTGAGACAGCTAAGAAAACATGTAAAGAACTACCCCATCCATGACCTGGAGTTAGCTGGGTGGTTCATGCCTTGAAAATCTGGAGACATTACTTGTAAGGGGTGCACGTGGAAATCTTTACTGATCATAAGAGCCTCTAGTATATCTTTAAACAGAAGGAATTGAATCTATGGTAGCATCGCTGGTTAAAATTGCTAAAGGACTACGACGTGAATATTTTGTATCATCCGGGGAAAGCTAATATCGTGGCAGATGACCTCAGTCACAGATCCATGGGGAGTTTGGCATATCTAAGGCCGGAGCAATAGAAAATGGCTTGGGAGTTGCATTGGTTAGCCAGCATAGTCATCCGGGTAATAAATTCAAGTGACAATGGGGCGGTGATTCAGAATACAGCAGTATCACCCTGGTAGTAGAGGTAAAAGAGCAACAGTATGAAGATCCTTAGTTAGCACAGCTCAGAGATAAGGTACAACAGGGGGAAGTATCATCTTTCGAGGTAACTGGACACAGAATTTTAAGATGTAGGGGTCGCCTCTGCATTCCAGATGTGACAGAACTTCTCTAGCAGATCACGACGGAGGTATATTACTCCCGTTATTCTTTGCACTCAGGTTCAACAAAGATGTATCATGACATAAAAGAGATTTACTGGTGGCCGGGAATGAAGAAAAATGTAGCAGAGTTTGTAGCGCAATGCCCTAATTGCCAGCAGGTGAAAGCAGAACATCAAAAACTCGACGGATTGACACAGGAGATAGCAGTGCCCATGTGGAAATGGGAGACAGTTAATATGGATTTAGTGACAGGGTTACACCGTACCAGACACAGATTTGATTCCATCTGGGTAATTATTGACCGATTGACAAAGTCAGCTCATTTTCTGCCAGTTAAGACCACTTTCTCAGCTGAGGATTATGCTGAGATTTACATTAGGGAAATAGTTAGATTACATGGTGTCCAGTGTCTATTATTTCTGACAGAGGAGCACAATTCAGAGCTAGGTTCTGGCAGTCTTTTCAAAGAGGATTGGGAACATAAGTTAATCTGAGTACAACATTTCATCCTCAAACAGACGGACAGGCAGAAAGTACAATTCAGACGCTCGAGGATATGTTACGGGCGTGTGTGCTAGACTTTGGGGGAAGTTGGGATGAACATTTACCCCTTACCCGAGTTCTCCTATAATAACAGTTATCATTCGGCAATCCAGATGGAACCTTATGAAGCCTTATATAGGCGGAAGTGCAGATCTCCATTTGGTTGGTTCGAAATAAGAGAATCAGAGTTAATTGAACCAGACATGATCCATCAATCAGAGAAGAAGGTGAAGCTTATTAGAGAACACCTGCTGACAGCTCAAAGTCACCAGAAATCTTATGTTGATGTACGACGTAGGAACTCAGAGTTCAATGTAGACGACTTGGTGTTTCTGAAAGTCTCGCCGATGAAGGACGTAATAAGGTTTGGTAAAAAAGGTAAGCTTAGCCTAAGGTTTATTAGGTCGTATTGAATACGTTCCAGAATAGGCTAGGTAGTATACGAGCTAGATTTGCCTTTAGAGTTGGAATCCGTTCACCCAGACTTTCATGTGTCGATGCAACGAAAGTGCATAGGGGATCCGTACCGAGTTGTGCCAGTTGAGGACGTCTAGATTACCAAGGAGTTAGCTTATGAAGAAGTCCCAGTGGCCATATTAGATCGGAAGGTTTGTAGGTTGAGGATTAAGGATGTTGCCTCTGTTAAAGTGCTATGGAGAAACAAGAATAGAGAAGAAATGACTTGGGAAGCTGAGAACGACAAGAAATCCAAATACCCTCATTTGTTCCAGGCTTAGTCTAAGTTATGCAGTTAAGGTAAAATGTTGATTTAATTATTGTTTTATTCTTTATGTTTCATGTATTGTTTAGTTGATTACAATTTCGGTGATGAAAGGGCTGTTGTGATGTCATATAAGATATCTATACTGGACTTTTCTGCGTTTCAGGATTTTTCGATAGTCCGTATTACAGGCGAGACTCTTCCAAAATTTTTCCAGAATAATGGTCTTAAAAGAGTTAAACTCCTGTAAAACAAAGTAGACATTCGAGGATGAATGTTTCTAAGGGGGAGAGGATGTTACACCCCGTAAAAATGTCAACGGTTAGTAGGCATACACGTAGTTTTTGTGACGAATAAGAAGAGCTTGATGCGTGTGGAAAGAGCCTCGGAGGTAGGGTCGGACGGGACTGGGACGCGAAGGGCCAGCGAGGAGCCGGCCTTGCCTGCGCTATGGGCAGCGGGAGCCGCCGGCCTTGCCTGCGCGATGGGCAGCGCGAGGCGCCGACCCTGCCACCGCCCTTAGCCCTATATAAGCCCTTCCCCTTTCATTTGATTTCATTTTCAATTTAACCTCACGGCCAGAAAGAGTACAATACGCAACTTTCAAGTAAATTTCATCCGTTTACGCTATGAAACGCCGCCCGAATTCAAATTAACTTTGGGTATCAAAGTTTAAGCCTGTAGGGAGCATTACTATGGAGTTATTTTCACGAAATTCGCCCGGAAAATCGTAATCCTACCGAGCTAAAGTTGTTTGAATTAATCTAAACTATTTACAGTTGAGATATAGCCCGTTATTTTTTTGATTTGGGGAGTAATCCTACACCAGGAGTGCACAGGTCTAGTTAAGTCAGTTTATATCCTAGTAGGGCACCAGGTGTCAGTCATGCCTCCCAGGGTGGGGCGTGACACGCTACATTATATCAAATGTATCATCGATGATCATTTTGATATCAGTTCCAATGCGACATAACTTATTGAGATCTCTTCATTTTTTATCATTTTCAGGTACCTAAACCTTTGCCAAGGTTTTATGAAGTATTATGTCATGGTGCTGCTTTTAAAGCACTTGCCTCATTATTCTGACCATCTTGATCATTTTCTCTTCTCCTTCTTCAAGGAGTTTTTATTTCTAGAATCGATTGATCTATCATGCTACAGGCGTGTCATAAAGCATTAGAGCATTTTAAGTTGAATTATAAAACAGGGCCAGCAAATACATCTGCAGTTGATTTGCAATATTTTGCAAGTGAATTATCTCTTGAACTTTAAGTTCACATTTTTTTTCGAGGATCTAGATGATTCATCTCAAGCTCAATTTTCAGTTGCTAATCACTTCTCCCCTAATGTTAGGAAAACTAACATTTATCCCCCAAGCTCATTTAGGGATCCATCTTTGTGCATTGTGGTGGAGCAATTGAATCATATACCGCACATTCAAATTTTTAGATGGAATTATTTGGTTCCTAACCCTGAACCAATTGTGATAGGGGAACCTTGTTTGCTTGATGCATTCAAGTGTTGCTATATGTTAAATAAACATATCTCATACCAAATTTTATTTGCGATTTTTTTTCTCATAACTAATGATTTATCTATAATTGGAGGCATATAATTTTTGCTAAACCAACTTAGATATGAACCAGCATTATCAATATGATTTTATAATTTGGAACTGTGCTCTTAATTTAATAATTTGAGAAAACGACCTTGAAAAAATCAATTGAAAGTTTATATCAAAGCACATGTGACCATACCATAGATGCATCTACGAAAATTATTTAATAGAAAATGATTCACATGGCAAGTGACGAGCCCATATTCACCTTTTTATAAATTTCAAAATTTCAAGGAATATAATCTCTATCTTAGCTGATATAATGATCATTCTATCATGAGAACAAGAAACATAAGAGAATTCTTTTTCAACATATAGCCACATGAATTTTCAATTATTTTGCATAACATTTGAACCAAGATGGCCAACCAGTTATGTAAACTTATCTTTATTTCAGTAAACTTCTAGTTTACTTTCGTATGTGATTTTGTCATCATACTTATATTTATGTAATACAAACAAAAGAAAACAGTTGGCAATCTTTTATATAAATATTTATAACCCGCTTCAATTGTAGTAATATGAAGATATTAGNCTTTTATATAAATATTTATAACCCGCTTCAATTGTAGTAATATGAAGATATTAGATCTTCCCATAATTTATAATCTCAATTTTTTCAATATCTTTGAAACTTATAAGTTTCTTTTGAGACTTACTAGTAACATATTAGCTCTTCCAGAGCTCTCAATTAATTTTTTGTACTATGATGTCGCTCAAATTATACCTCGCAATTGAGATATAAGCGGTCAATTGTCAAATATAGAACGCAACAAAGGCTGAGGTCCATTCCAAAGGGAATATGGTAAGACCTTAAGTTAATGCAAATAACTATTACTAATGAGTTACTTATTTCCAAAGGGGAAAATATATAGAATAATAAACTAAATAAAATTGCTGAATGTTGAAATCAAATTCGGTTTGTATTCAATTAACGACTTGACTAGGATTGTGTTTCTCAAGATTTCATAACACAAAGCTTATACACTAGTGATCTATTCCGGTATTTAACATGAAATATTGATAAGTTAGGTTTACCTAAATGGTTGGTACCCTATCTAGATGATTATCACCACGCAACTTAGTCCGTATACGGGTGTACTTTAATTGACCCTTACCCTTAATATTGGATTAGCTATCCCAGAACAAGTTCAAGCTATTAGATGAGGGTTGATAGCCTCAAATCTCCGTTGTTAATATCTTTTCCCATTCATTACCTCCTTGTTCCGATAAGTAAGAATAAGGAAAGTCCTAACATTTGCAACCGTCAAGAATCAATCAAAACGAAGGGAAAAATAATACATGCATAAAAACCTGTTCAAATATCACTAAGTGTTTTTACCTATGTGTGTTAATTCATCTTGGTTCCCACAAATCTAGTTATGGGTTTAGCTACTCATGCTTGTATTATCGCAATCATAAAATATTAAAGAAATCATAATTGCAACTTACAAATTATCGTAGAATAAAAGCCACATAGATTGAATAAAAACTCCACAATAGATGAATAAACTCCAATGTTGCTTTTGTTTCTTGACTCAAGAACAATTGATCAATACCAAAATTCTAGTTGAAAANCAAGAACAATTGATCAATACCAAAATTCTAGTTGAAAACTAAATAAATCGTCTCTCTCAATTGCTCTATAACTGTCAGAAAAATCGTCCCTAAAAAATAAACCTAAATTGTGTATTTATAGTTCCAAGAAATCCTTTTCCTAATTAAAATTGAAAACCAGGTCGGCAGTGGCAACGGGCTTGGTGACGATTCGTTTGGCCTTCTGACGAGTCATGCCTTGATTAAAACAGTCACCCTGTACAACGTATCCAGTTGTGGCAACGGGTCACCTAACGACTCGTCGTGCCTAAGAACGAGTCGTTAGGTCCCTCGTGGTCTCATTCCTCCAAAATTCCAATGCACCTTACGGTTCGTCTCAGTGATCTGCCAACGAGTCGTTCCTTCATGTGACGACTCGTGATGTCTATCATCAACTACACTGTCCACTTTGTTAAGATTTCCCCTTTCAGCTTTCACGGTTGACCTCACGACTCGTTACCAGTTGTAACGAGTCGTTTCCTCAACTCGTCAGGTACACTGTCTCTTCTTCTTCGAACTTCAGCTTTTGCCCACGCCTTTAACAACGAGCCCTGCCTCTTGCCAATGACTCGTGAAGTGCTTGACAATCACCCTTTTAGTTGTTTTCAGCATTAATTCGACTAATTCACTCCTAAATCTGTTTTCCTGCAACATTAAGCGCAAAACACATTATACCTATATAAACATCCCTAGAATATGCATAATTTCTTGGTTTTAAAATGCCCAGTGTGATGAGTTGTTAAGTGCTTAAACAACTCGTTGAGCCTTTTCGTGTCGTGACTGGAGTTTAGTAAGCTTACCTGGGATCTACGACTCAAGTAACGACTCCTGGGGTAACCCAATGAGTCTGGCCTGAGTCGTGGTCCTTGGGTTGGTGTGGTTTCAAGACGGGCCACTTAACGACTCGTTTGGTCTCCCAACGATTAGTTGAGTGAGCCGTTATCACCCTTTTCCTTGTCATTTAGTCTTTGATCCAGTGTACATGACGGGGTACATGACAATTCGTTTCTTGAAGACACGACTTGTTAAGTCGCCTGTCGCTCCCTATTTTCTGTAGTTCTCTTCACAAATTGATTGAACGAGTCGTCAGGTCAGACAACGAATCGTTCTGTGACTTTTCTGCACCAGAACTGAAGTTCCAGTATTTGGTTCCAACTTCAGATTTCCATCTTATTCACCTGCACCCATCAACAAACGTGAACACTACTTTTTTCTTACATTTACAACTTGGGTTGCCTCCCAAGAAGCTCTTGATTTAACGTCGCGGCACGACGAGGGTGTTTTGGCTACTTAGACTTCATCAAAACACCTCCATGGATTTCCTCCCATGTAGAGCCTGAGTTAACGTCGCGGCACGACGCAAGTCACTTGACTACTTAGAATTCATCAAGTGACTCTTCCCCATCCTCCAAAGCTGAGATTATGTTGAATTCCTTTGGCTGTTTCATCGTCCTTCTAATGTTGAAGGTGAACTCTTCTTTGTTCAATTTGAATTTCAACTGGCCTGCCTCCACAGCTACTAGGGCCCTACTTGTTGCAAGGAATAGTCGCCCCAGAATAATGGGGACCTCAGAATCGACTTCGCAGTCCAAAATCACGAAGTCTTCTGGGAATATGAATTTGTACACTTTGACTAGTACATCAAACAAAATTCCTACCAGTTTTTTAAATGTTCTATCAGCCATCAGTAGCTGCATAGTAGTCGGTGTGGGGGTTCCCAAGCCTAACTTTTTAAACACTGCTAGCGGCATTAGATTTATGCTAGCTCCCAAGTCACAAAGCGCCCTTGCAAACTCAACCTCCCCAATGGTGCAATGTATAGTAAACGCACCTGGGTCTTCCTTCTTCTGAGTTAGAACCCTGGTAGTGATGGCACCACAGTGGTGAATATTATCAGCAGGTTTCAAACTTACGGTCCTTTTTCTGGTGACGAGGTCCTTCATGAATTTGACATATCCGAGAATTTGCTCAAGTGCCTCTACCAATGGAATGTTCACCGACAGCTGCTTAAGCATCGAGATAAACTTTTGATATTTCCCATCTTTAGCTTTCTTTTTCAAGCACTAGGGATAAGGAGGAGGAGGTCTATGGATTGTTGTGAGTTTTTATTGTGCCTCCTTCTCCTTCCCATGGGCATCTCCTTGCTCCTTTGCACTACTTGGAGCAGTTTTCACATATGAGTCCCCAACCAAAGCTGGGTTTTTAAGATCCGCTACACCATTATCATTTATCAGCACGGGCTTCTCTGATTCCTTAACTACAACTGGCCTCGGGAGATCAACTGTGGCCTTTCCGCTCCTAATAGTGACTGTCATGCAGTGAGTGCCATTTTTTGGATTTTTCATAGTGTTGCTGGGAAGTGTGCCTTTCTGCCTCTAATTCATTGCAACAGATATCTGACTCATCTGCTTCTCAATTTTCCTGATCACCACGGCATGAGACTCCACTTTTTGATTTAAACCGAAAATATTAGCCCGGAGCTCCTTAAAGTGGCTATTTGTTGTCTCCATCTGCTTGATTACTTTGGAGAGCATGTACTCAACCCTTGAACCACTGGACTCTGGCTCACGGTTTCTTGGTGGAATGTACAGACCGCCTCTATTGTTTTTGAACTCCTCGCGCTTCTTCCAGTCCTCATTATCTCAGTATTGTCCCCGATTGTAATTATTATCTTTGTAGAAGTTCCGACCTTGGTTCCCTTGACCTTGACGCCAAGAGTCTTGGTTAGACCCTTGGGTGTTATTCCAGAAACCCATCCTCTGATCATTTAAATAATTGACTTCTTCTTCAGACTCAGACTCGCAACCATCATTTTTCAGGGCCTTGCCCTGAGAACCTACAACATTATCTTTTATGCTCTGAATCCCATCAAGTGCTTAGCAAGAAACCCCATGGTGGTCTTTATCTCTGCTATATCCTGATCATGCTCTTCATCTTTTCTCCTTTGTTCTACAGACATACCAACCGCATACGAACCAGCCGGAACCTCTGACTCTCTAGTGTGCAAGCTCGGTTGATTTTGGTGATCCTGTCGAGCAGCTCCGCATAGGTTTGACTCATAAAAGTTCCTCCGGAGACGGTATCAGCCATCGCCTTGGTGTTGGCATCCAGAGACCTATAAAAGATCTCCAACAATATATCATCCGGAATTCTGTGATTTGACACCCTTTTGAGCTTTTTGTTGAAACGCAGTCAGGTCTCATGGAGTGCCTCAGAATTTAGCTGTCTGAAGTTATATATCTCATCCTTAAACTGCAATGCTTTGGGTGGTGAGAAGAACCTTTCAAGAAAATCTCTCTTAAGATCTCCCCAAGTAGTGATGGAATTATTCAGCAACTCAGTCAGCCACATCATTGCCTCACTCCCTAGAGAGAATGGAAATAACCTCAGTCTGATAGCATCCTGGCTCACCCCTAGTTTCTTGTATACCTTACATATTCCCACGAAATTTGTCAGGTGAGCATGGATATCATCAGATGCATGACCCACAAATATTCTCTTCATATTAAGCAGTTGGATCATTGCACTAGTAATTTCAAACTTCGCCCTAACAGGCAAAGGAGGAGGGACTATAGCTCCAGTGGCACCAGTTTCATCTATATCCGCATCATCTTCCTCATCAAAATATCGGTGTCGCTGATGTTATGGACCTCTGGGTCGTCTAGCTCGTTCAGCTTCTGCATCTAGACGCTACTCTTCAGCAACTCTGGCTAACTCATGATCTCTAGATCGAGCTTGCTCTTCAGCCAACATTCTTGTTGTGGTTTGGTCCACGGTTTCTTGCTCTTGGATGTTGGCCATTCTTTTCAGGTTTCTTAACGTTAGCTCAAGTTCGTGATCAATTGGAACTAAGGGATTTTCTTGGCTTCTAGTATCGGGCATGCACAAACCTAAGGATTTTCTTGGCTTCTAGTATCGGGCATGCACAAACCTAAGACCTGTTAAGCAACCAAAACAACAAAAGAAAAATAAAAAAGAAATAATAACCAATAGTAAAGCAAACACAATTAACAAAAGCCTTAGCCGTATTCCCCGGCAACGGCGCCAAAATTTGATGTCGCCCAAATTACACGCAATTAGATATAAGCGGTCGATTGTCAAATAGAGAACCCAATAAAGGTTGAGGTCGATCCCACAGGGAATATGGTAAGAACTTAAGTTAATACGAATAACTATTACTATTGAGATACTTATTTCCAAATGGGGGAAAATATAGAATAATAAACAAAATAAAATTGATGAATGTTGAAATCAAATTCTGTTTGTATTCAATTAACGACTTGACTAGGATTGTGTTCCCCAAGATTTCATAACCATAAAGCTTATACACTAGTGATCTATTCCAGTGTTTAACATGCAATATTGGTAAGTTAGGTTCACCTAAATGGTTGGTACCCTATCTAGATGATTATCACCACGCAACTTGATTTGTATACGGGTGTACTTTAATTGACTCTTACCCTTAATATCGGATTAGCTATCCCCGGACAAGTTCAAGCTATTAGTTGAGGGTTGATAACCTCAAATATCCGTTGTTAATATCTTTTCCCATTCATTACCTCCTTGTTCCGGTAAGTAAGAATAAGGAAAGTCCTAACATTTGCAACCGTCAAGAATCAATCAAAACGAAGGGAAAAATAATACATGCATAAAACCCTGTTCAAATATCACTAAGTGTTTTTACCTATGTGTGTTAATTCATCTTGGTTCCCACAAACCTAGTTATGGGTTTAGCTACTCATGCTTGTATTATCGCAATCATAAAATATTAAAGAAATCATAATTGCAACTTACAAATTATCGTAGAATAAAAACCACGTAAATTGAATAAGAACTCCACAATAGATGAATAAACTTCAATGTTGCTTTTGTTTCTTGACTCAAGAAAAATAGATCAATTCCAAAATTCTAGTTGAAAACTAAATAAATCGGCTCTCTCAATTACTCTATAACTGTAAGAAAATCGTCGCTCAAAAATAAACCTAAATTGTGTATTTATAGTTCCAAGAAATCCTTTTCCTAATTAAAATTGAAAACCAGGTCGGCAGTGGCAACAGACTTGGTGACGATTCGTTTGGCCTTCTGACGAGTCGTGTCTTGCTTAAAACAGTCATCCTCAGCAACGTACCCAGTCATGGAAACAGGTCACCTAACTATTTATCGTGCCTAAGCACGAGTCGTTAGGTCCTCGTGGTCTCATTCCTCCAAAATTCCAGTGCACCTTATGATTGGTCTTAGTGATCTGCCAATGAGTCGTTCCTTCATGTGACGGCTCGTGATGTCTGCCGTCAACTACACTGGCCACTTTGTTAAGATTTCCTCTTTCAGCTTTCACAGTTGACCTCACGACTCGTTACCAGTTGTAACGAGTTATTTCCTCAACTCGTCAGGTACACTGTCTTTTCTTCTTCGAACTTCGGCTTTTGCCCACGCCTTTAACAACGAGTCTTTCCTCTTGCCAACGACTCGTGAAGTACCTGAAAGTCACCCTTTCAGTTGTTTTCAACATTAATTCGACCAATTCACTCCCAAACCTGGTTTACTACAATATTAAGCACAAAACACATCATACCTATATAAACATACCCGGAATGTGCATAATTTCTTGGTTTCAAGCGTCAAAAGTGCCGTAAAATCACTGCACATCATACTACCACATATTTCATCATATCAACATCATTAACAGTTTCTCCACATAGTTTCAACTTAGAAATAACTTTGAACGTTGAAGAGTTGTACTCATGGACAAACTTATAGTCTTGATGGATCCAATCCTATCATGCCTTTGGGTGGATGACCATCTTCAGGTGGTCATACCTTTCTTTTAGGCTATTCCACAAAACAAGTGGATCCTTAATCGTGAGATATTCAATTTTCAGAATTTCATCAAGATGATGACGCAAGAATATCATAGCCTTTGCACGATCTTGGTTTGATACTTTATATTCATTTTTAATGGCGTCTTCAAGACCCATTGCATCTTATGGATTTCAGCATCCAACACCCATGAAAGGTAGTTCTTGCTCGAACTTTGAAGGAAAACGAAATCAAGTTTCATAAGATTAGCCATATTAAAAGGAAGAGAAAAATAATACCTTAGCCTTCAAATTTTGAGATGGTAGAGTCGTAGAGAAACAATATCACCAAAGGAATATCATTCCTATGGTTAAGTAATACATCTTTCGAAAAAGAAATTTTAATTTTTCTTACCTCAGATCTTTCAAAGTGAGTGCTCAAGGCAGAGACTCATGTTGATAACATGTTACGAAATAATAAAAGAAGAACAAAAATATTGTAGAGAAAGAGAGAAGAGAGAATAATTATTATTTCTCTTGAGGGATTAAAGGGATGATCTACAATGAATGGAAAACCCCTCTATTTATAAGGATAATTCCTCC